>PISX010010746.1:0-68866 GCA_004024625.1 Mellivora capensis
GGAGGAGGAGGGGGAGGGGATATGGAAAGGGAAGTAGCAAGCCACTGGACATCAGCTTCAGCTTCTTGACTGCACTTGCCCAGGGCCTGTGCTAAGTTCAGCCTTCATAAACCTACTGTGAATGTAATGCTTTTCGATTAGCAAAATGCCAGACTCCTTTTGTGAATCCAGTAAGAGAGCCAGAGTTCAAAAAGAGGGAACAGGGAGGCAGCTGCCCATTGGTAACCTTGGCTTTAGCCCTGCTGGACTGACCAGGGCAAAATGGAGCCCACAGGCCTGAGACAGAGCCATGTGTCTTGGCCCTTCTGGTCCAGTGCTGCCCCTTTGACTCTGTGGAACAACTACCTTTCCTCTTCAGAGTCCACCTGGCATCTTGTTTGGCCTCAAGCACCCCTGTTTTTCACACCCCCCTGAACCCCTCCCTCCACACCCTTCACCTCCCTCCTTACTTCTTCGCACTCTTGGCTCATTTTCCTATTTCTACTTTGCCCCTCCCCACCCCAGACCTGACCCTTAATTCTGTTTCTTGGCTCCAAAGTCTGGCTTTACTCCTCGGTCACAATTCATACTTCTGATTATGCTGCCTTTGGCCTTAACTGGACAAGCATCTTGTCTCATCCAGCCCCACTATCAAGGCCACTCCTGACAAACACATCCTGAACAGGGACCCAGCCTCTCCGGTTTCTATTATTCCCTCCATGGAGATTGTATTGGTTACGATGTTGGTGTTCCCCACATCTATTCTTCCCCAAAATGATCTCTCTGGCCAGGGTTGACTCTATCCTGACTACACCTTCAAATCACCCTTCCTGCTCCCTGAAAATCCAATACCTGGGCCGGCTGCAGGCTCTCATTCCAAAGGTCTCAGGGTTCATTCTAATGTGTGGCCAGCACTGAGAATCACTGGTCTAAACCAATCTGCTAGTCCCACTTCCCTCGCAAGGGAAAGGGGCTGAGCTTAAATCGTCGGGCAGGAGAATTCAAGGAGAAGATGGGAGACCTCTGCAAGAAAGGTACAGACAGAGGTGTAGCCCCTCCTCGGCATCAGGATGCGTCCTGTCCAGAAGCGAGGCAGAGAATTGCTGCTACCACCTCGCGGCAGGGGAAGGGAAACAGCCCGAGGCAAAGCCAACCCACGAAGGGTGGAGTGTTAGGTGGAGACTGGACATGGAGTCCAGTGAGGTGGAAAGACCCTAGGTCCCCATCGTATTCTTGAGCCAAGGGACCAACCTGATCTCAAATCTTGTCATTCAATGTGATAATATAGATATTTACCATTAAAGCCAGAGGTCAACATTTTGTTTTCTGCAAAGGGCCGGAAAGTAAATATTTTAGGCTTTCCCAGTCCTACAGTCCCTAAAACAGCTATTCTGCCATTGGAATGTGAAAGCAGCCATAACAGTACATCAATGAGTGGGCATGTCTGTGTTCCAGTAAAACATGGTTTGCAGAAACAGGCAGGGGGCTGGATAGAGCCTGTGGGCCATAGCTGGCCCATCCCAACTTCAAGTCCTCCAGGATCAATGTTTTGTCACTTGCAGCTCATGGTGATGCGAGTTTGGTTTCCTACATCACTGACCCCTTCTACCCCTCTGAGCCCCAGGTGCAGCTTCACGTACCTTTTCGTCAAATCCTCCTTGCCTTCTCTACTTATGAAGTGGCGCCATCACCTTGAGCTCCTCAAACTCAACCCCTGTCTCATCTTCATTGACTCTGTTGTCCTTAGTCACCCAGCCACCATGCTCCATCAATCCTACCTGAAAAAGATTTCTCAATCCTCCCTTCATCCCAGACTACTACCTATGTGCCAGACACAGTGCCAGGAACTGAGAACATGACCACGAGCAAAGTAGATGCCTGCCCTCGCAGAGCTTAAAATCTTTGATGTACAATAAATAATAGCTGGTACCTGCCATTATTCAGACCTCCTATGTGTCAGGCTCTGCACTAGGCACTTTGTAGTGAGAAAGCTGATCTCCAAGGCACACCTGAGTGTGCATATTACTATGTCTTATTCATAGATAAGGTAACTGAGACTAAGAAGGACTGACTCGCTTGCATGGTCACAGAACAGGAGACAGATCTGTCCCCACACCAAAGCCCAGGCCCTCCTCACTCCCCCATCCCCTGCTGGTCCATTCCTGTGCCAGGGTGGCTTTCTGAATCCCATTGTCCCTGAATCCCATTGGAAATTCTTCTTCATTGAGTGCCCAGAATGACACCTGGCTGTCACTTTGGCTCAAAGCGCATGATGAAGGTCTCATCAGCACAAGAGCTGTGTTTGACCAGGCACGGGCTGTTCAAACACCCATGTTGGAAATCAGTCACTCTGTTCTCTGCCTAACAGGACCGCCGCCTGTGTCCAGGCAGAACTTGATCCCAGAAAACAGTAAAAACCTGAGTGCTGGAGGGTAGAGGCCAGGAGTTTTCAGCAAGAGGCTCTTTTCAAAGTCAGGCTCCAGCTGCCTGCGCCCTGCCATCTTCTTCTCTCACATGGCACATCTGAAGGTAGGTTACTGAGGAACTCAGCCCTAAGACTAAGCGGACCTGCATTTACATCCTGCTGTGACCTCAGACAAGTCACCCAATCTCCCCTTGCCTCCACCTCCACCTCAGCAACTGGAATTATGCTGCCTACCTGCCAGGGTGATCTAGGAATGAGAAGAAGGGAGAACAGGGAGCAGACCTGAACAGGGCTCAGCGGGTGGCAGCCATCTTCCCTGCTCTGGATGCTCATGGGCCTTGGCAGCCCCTCCAGTTGGGGCTGGCACAAGAGGGTATACTATGCTCTCTCAGTAGCTCAAGAGTCTGAGCCCAAAGCAGATGAACCCCTGGCCCTCCTTGGGGCTGCCGCCTTCTCTGTTCCAGATACACAGCTAACTGCTTCACAGGTACGTTAGGGTGAATTATCATTGTCCTGTGGAGCGATTATCCCTGGGTAACAAAACTGAAGCTTGGAGAGGTTGACACCCTACAGCTGGCAGGTGGTAGAGTTAGGACTTGAGCCCTGGATTTTGGGCTCCAGAGTTTGAGCATGTAACTCATGCCACCACTCTGGTTCCCATCTTCAGACCCTATTCTGCTTATTATATTCTGATGGCATGTGTCTCCCTAACTTGTTTAATTCCTCCAAGTTTGGGGCTCTCATTCATGTTAGCTCCTCCCTATCCCCCGTTCCTCCAGCCAGGTACTGGAGTAACAGCTAATGTCTGCATGCCTCCCTGCTCAGCTAAAACTTAAAAGATTCCATTTACAGGACAACTAGCTAACAGCCAGGCACTGTACTTGGCACTTAAACTACTCTTATTTGCTCTCCAGAATAAGGCTTAGGTAAGCCTCATTGAGCCAGTTTTCAGAAGGCTCAGAAAATGACAGCTGTTGAGTGTATCGGTGGAATTCACAGATAAAACTGCTCACAGCACCTGTGCTTTTCCCTCCATTCCAAGTGCTTTTACTCCCCAACTCAGCCCTCATAGTCCCTCCCTCTCTCTTGTCTCTCTCCCTCTCTCCTTTCCTCCCTCCCTCTACCCCTCCTCTGTCCCCTGCCCTCCTTCTCTCTCTTTCTGGCTTCCCTCTGGTAGCTGGGGCTACTCCTCGGCTGCCAGCACCTCTGGATCTAGCCTATCCTAATGACCACAGATTGCAGAGATCTGAGTTCTCAAATCTTGGTTGCCTAGTAACAAGCTCTATCTCCCTTGCCCCTCCTACCACCCCCAGCTCCATCTGCAATCAGAAATAATCGACTTCTGCCCACTTCTGTTACCCTCCAAAAATGTGCATTTAACCAAGGTTTTTAAGTATAAAATCACTGGCCAGTAGAACCAGGGACTCAGAATGGGCATTTTGCCAGGACCTTAGAGATACAGTAGACAAGAAAAAGACCTGGGGACAAGCTGACCTGTACTTCCAAGAGCTGGGATTTATTTAACAGATATTTACTGGGTATTCAGACTCCAGCCATAATGCACATTAGTAGCTCCCCACAACGAGCTTTCCTCTGTGGGTTTGGCTGATACCATGCCATCTGCCCAGGCTCGTCCCTTCCTCACCACACCCTAACTTTTTTTTTTTTTGCCCAGCCAACTCTCACTGCTGGTCCTTCACCCTATGAGAAACTTTGACTGCCCCTCACCCCATCACAGATCTGAGTCCATTTTTGTGCTCTCATGCCAAGTGTTAACATCCATCAACTACTCGTCAGCGGGTACTGGAATCTGTTATGTACATGGCTGTCTCTTCTACAAGGCTAGATAAGTTCTGCAAGGGCAAATAATGTAGATTCTGTACAATGCATGGGGCCCACTGAGTGCTTTTAGAATAGGAAGACAAAAGAGGATACATAAGAAGGAAAAGGAATAGAAAAAGAGAAAAGAAGGAAGTGAGGAAAAAACAGAAAGGGGAAAGTTATAGAAGATGTAGAATGAGGGGAGGTAGGGAGGTAAGAAAAATAAAGCAGAGGGAAGAACTGCATGCTATCTGCTGTGCTAGGTCTTAGGAGGAGGTCACAGAGATGAGTAAGACCAAGCCCTTCCTCTAAGAGAGTTCATCGTCTACGCAGGGAGATACAGTTGGGGAAGGATGAAGAGTTTGGAGAGCAGGCAGGGAAGTCCTGTGAGCTGGAGTCAGCTAGTTGCAAATCCTAATTTGGGACACTATGCCTATCCAGTTGGATTTCACACCATCAGCACCTTCTTCTGAATTTGGTGACAGTGATGATGTTAGAGCCAGGTTAAGCACAGGTTTAATAGAGTCTGTTTTCCTACAGTCTTATCCAGAAAGCCTGAAATACCTGATAAACACTGCCTAGTATGTGCCTTGTACACAGTAGATGCTGCAATATTTGTGGAATAGACAGAAGGCATAACAACTTACTAAATACAAGATCCTATTTTGAGCATCTCACAGGCATATGACTTGATTGTTGAATAGTTAACTGAAGAGTACAGTGTGATCCCTGACACATAGTAGGTATATATGTATGGAATAAACAAAGTTTCAACAGCTTCTTCATCATTGTCTCAAATTGCCATCCCAATCCCCCACCCCTGCCTGGGTCTGAAAGGAAATGGAGGCACCTTTTAAACATTCCTCAACAAGCCCATTTTTACTACACTCCACATGAGATTAGCAAGGTATCAGTTGCCTTGTTTAAATGACATTGAGTTTTAAGCTTTACTTCATAGTTTGCTCCTCTAAGACAGGGAAACATGTCTGTAAGTCATGTAAGTCAGGGAAAAATATCTGAGTCACTGTATCTTTGCAGAATCCAAGGTTTTCATAATCACTTCCAGTTTCTAAACCACAGTGACATTTCTCCCTCCTCCAGACCCTTTCTGGCCTTTCCCGAGAAAGTCAAAGCAGTACCAAGTTGTCAAACTCCCATGGGCAAGATTCTGAGTTAAGAGATGATACATAAAGAAGGAAAAAAAATCCCAATTACATGGCCACAGCTTGGAGATCGGGCAGGGTGATGAAGGCGTCACTTGAAAACATTATTATTCTGGAGAGAGGCAGTGGGATACAATGGAAAGGCTATAAGCTTTGGAGTTAGAGAACCCATACAAATCTCAGCTTCACCACAAACATGTTATGTGACTGTGAACTAGTCACAATCTGTCTCAGTTTCTTCATCTGTAAAATATAATAACCTAAGAAGCTCTAAGATGTTTCCCAGCTCTAATATCTGGAGATGCTTATAAAGGCTCAGGACTTTCTGATGGCCAAAAAGTGAAGGGTGATTCAGACTATCAGGGCAGTTCACATTTTATTTATTTTTAAATTAGGGGAATCTTCTGGCCAGCTACAGAGGCCCCATTCACCGCTGAAACAAATGCCATGACTTCAAAGCTATAACGTTAGGTATTAAATATAGAAAATGGAAAAGGAATAAAATTATGCCTTCCTGCCTATCAACTTCTAGCCTTAGTAACAACTTTTATGCCATCAGTAATGTGGTTGATTTTTTTAACTGCAGAAGTTAAGACAATTCTTAGCAGAGAAAGAGGTGAATAAATTGACATTTATGACATACCTATTATTAATTACTACTTATTCAGTACCTACTATACATTAGATATCAGGTCAGAGATATTCCTTATGTTATCTTATTTCACATCTATACATGCACCATGAGATAGGCAATTTTCCCCCATTTTTCAGATGAGACATCTAAGACTCAAGAGGGTATGACTTGTCCAGTGTAAGGTAAGGTATTATTAGTAAGGTACATTTGAACCCAGGTATGTCTGATACTTGGGCCAATATCTTTCCTATTGTATCACTTCTCAAATATTCCAATGAAGTAAAGGGCTCCCTATCAGTGGGAATAATCAAGCACCAATTAGGGAATGCTGTACAAGTGATCATTGTACTGGAGTGCATACTGCATGCTTGGATTGGATATTGCAAGTCCCTTCCAAACCGAGAGTCTGATTCTATGACCTTAAGTCACTGCAAGTAGAGTAATGAGAAGCAAATATCACTAAGCACCTACCCCTCAACTGCAGAGGATTTGCAATGTGTGATCTCTTTTTTCTTTTAATGTTTTCTACATCTATCTTCCAAGAACAATACTATCTCTTTCAAATTCAGAAAAGTCCACATTCTGACCCCTCCCCACTGCTATCATTGTTCCATTCTTCTAATGACCCCCTATAACCACAGAATTATTATCCTTCATTAAGACTGGTCTCCATAATCCCAGGAGGTAGAATGAGGAATGTGAAATTTAATTCACTAGCATAGGAAATATCCACCAGTAATCCCAGGCAACATTAAGCTGGGCTGCTCTGCTTGATAATGAGCCCCTCCTTTCTACTGGATGTGTTCAGAAAGTGCTTAAATACCACTTTTACATGAAACCATGGCCACTAATCACCTAAAATAACTCTTTCTTCTGCTTTTTTACAGCCATTATCTCTAGAATTCTTGTAAGGAACTTTGAATATATTTGAGCTTCCCGGCTAGGCAATAAACTGAGGACAGAGACTATGTCTCTGTGTAAGGAACCTATATAACAGAATGTTCCCTAGGGAGAACTCATCATCATCAAAGGCTTCATCATTATTAGTATTTAATCAAGAGAAATTCCAGCTATTTCTCCAACAAATAGATAACTTCAACTTAGACTGGGTCTTCTGTGAATGGATCCCTCCAGGAAAAGAGCAAAGCAGGTTCCAAAGGCAAACCCTTCCCCTTTCAAGGGGGTCTGATAGCACAGCTGACCCTGTGAGAAAGTGGGTGAAACTGCCGAGATCAAGGGGTCTCCTGAGAGGACAAAGACCAGGACTCTGCCAGTTCCCCAATGAGGTCAGCAAACAAAGCAAGTGTTGCAGAAGTGAAGTTTCCATAAGAAAAATATCATTTGAACATGTGACCCAAGCGCAAACCCATGGCTTGGAGGCTGATGGAAAAAGACTGGTTTGAACACAGCATGTGGTGGAAACCAGAAGTCCCTCCAAGACTAAACTTCTAGTGTGTCTGTCACATACTGCGCTCAGGTGCTGAGCACATGTGTATAACCTACATGGCCATTCGCTATGTGCCAGTTAGGTGATATTGCTACTTTGTGGATGATGAAACTGAAAATCAAGGGGTGGTAAGCTGCCCAAGTAAACATGATTAAAGCAAGCAGGAGAGCCAGTATAGAGCCCCAGATAATCCAGATAAAAACCACTGGGGAGGGAGACTTCTAAAGAGGAATAAGGAAATTCCTATCAGTAAGAGTAGATGGGGGTCCATAGGATTTAGTGGAAAAATAATGATATGCATTATTTTAAGCATAAGGATATGATACCATAACACAAAAAATGGGGAAAACGTGGAATATGGCCAAAAGACCAATACAAGGATGGTGACAAGAAGGCAACTTGTATTGTCAGGGCAGAACTGGACCAAGAGAATGGAAGTCTGTAGGCAAATGTAGGAGTGGGTACAGCAGAAAAAATTAAAAATCTGATAAAATGAAAACAGGGAGTAGTGGACCTAAAGGGGCAACATGTAATGGGCTAGACCAATTCTAAGCAATATGAAGCATCCAGTTAAATTGAGGGGATGTGAACTTAGGAGTTAAGGCTGCCATTATGCTCATAAGAAGCTAAGGAGCTGGAGACCAGAGGCATAGAACAGTTGGTCAAGATGGTCTTCTTTCTCCTCTTACAAAAGCAAAGCCATTCCCAACAGTCTAGAGAAAGTGGCTTCCAAGAGGTTGGCAGAGGGTTCATCTTGCTAGGGGACTCAGGCTGTTAGTGTCCTGAGGAACCTTGAGAGACCCCATGGGAAAAGCCCTTAATAAAACTGTTCCTCAGAAGCCAAGCCTCTATCCTCAGAGCACCTGGATGCCTTGAGGATCTGCTGGCTCTTGACTTTATCCTGAAGATCACATAAGGGCTCTCGAAGACATTAAGTGCCAAATAATTGCCGCATGCAGACTTCCCAACTTAATCTGCTGGTAAATCACAACGGATATTCAAGAAGCTCCTCTGTGATTCTCAGCTGGAAGGACCAAAATGCACAGGAGATGCCTGGGAGGTGCTGGAGAGACCCAGCTAAGGCCCTCAGGAAGCCAAGTTCAAGTCTCTCCAAGTGAGAGTCAAGTGGACAGGCTTGTGTCTTGAAAGGGCAGGCCTGGATACCAGCCCCAGAGCTGCCTCTAGGAGGTCCAGGCAAGTCCCTTCCCCTCTGAGCTTCACTAAGAGGACAGGACTTAATGACCTCTAAGGTCCCTGCACTTGGCCTGTTACTGTCATTCCTATGAATACGAGTGTGCTAACAGACATGACTCATGATATAGCTTACTTTCAAATTTCCTGCTGTCCCCTTAAAATAAAATGAGTTATGTTAGAAGCCAAATCCTCATCTTTCACGCAGTGAAGTATTTGTTAGTATAATAATATAACGGCTGGGACTGGCTTTAAAATACTTGAGTCCTGGGGCAACTAGGTCCTAAGGGTCCAACTCTTGGTTTCAGCTCAGGCATGATTTCAGGATGTGGGATCAAGCCCCGAGTCGGGCTCTGTGCTCACTGGGGAGTCCGCTTGAGGATTTTCTCTCTCTCTCCCTCTGTCCCTAATCCCTACTCGTGTGTGCTCTCTCTCTTGCAAATAAATGAATCTTTAAAATAAAATAAAACACTGGAGTCCCTCCCCCTATACCTATTTAATAGATAAAATAGGTAAGGTGTTGTGATTATCAAAACTGAGTAGGGGGTAAATGGGAGTTTATTATAGGAGTCTCTTCACCTTCATGCCTGCTTTCTTTAAATTTTTCACAATAAAAAATTAAGAAATAAATAATAGAATAGAATATAAATATATTCAGTAGTATAGTCTCTCCCTGCCCTTAGATGAAAACCCCATGACTTTTCAGCTCACTCCCAGGTAACAGAGTTCTACAGGATCTTTAAGTCACAAATGCAGTTTCAGTTCAGAAATGAGGATGTACAGTCCAGGGCATAAATCAAGCCCTGACTAAGATTTAATGCTGATCTGATATCTCTCAGTTCTGGCCATTTTTAGGATGGAGACTCGGGGGAGGAAAGGGTGAGGGCATGGCTGGCTGAGCTACCTATGATTTCTAGCCTCCCTGCTCCTTCTTCCCTGCCCCCACCCCAACCAAGGGTGACAGGTAAGAAGCGGGGAGGAAGAAGAGGTAGGACAGGTCTTATTCATGCTGTATAGTAAGCAAACTGGGTTTAGGGGCTCTGGGTCTCACAGATTTTCCAGACTGTCTCCTTGTCTAGTGAGTAATTTTGAGGACTCTAGAGCAGTGCTGTCTCAGAGAAATATAACACAGGCCACCTATGCAAGCCACATTTGTAATGTTTAACTTTCTAGTAGCCACATAGTAAAAAGTAACAAAGAAAGTTGGTGAAATTGATTTAAATAATATATATTTACTTAAACTATCTATTATTTCAACATGAGGTTAGTGGCTCCCATACTGGACAGTATGGTTCAGAGGTCTCCATCATTGGAGACCTCTTGCTAGGTGAACTGTTCGTACATCCATCCCATCTCACCTGTGAGAGCCCTGGTTTAGTCCTGTCACTCAGGCTTTATTCTCATTATATTACTTGGTTATTAATGCCCCTTTCCACTCTCTCAAGTGATCCTGTTTGGATGATGAATCATACTGTCGCCCTGCCTACATTTCTCTATCCGGGAAGGAACTGGTTGGCTCCTTCTTCATTCTCATTTCCAGGTGCTCTACCTGAAGTGGGTCAGGCCACTTTCCCCCTGGATCAAGGGTCAGCAAACTACAGCGCAGAGCTAGGAATGAGTTTTACATTTTTAAAAGATGGAAAAAAAAAAAAAAACAAAGATTCTGGGACATGGATAATAAGCGTCCTGCAAAGCCCAACTCACTACCTGATCTCTTACAAAACAAGTTTGCTGACCCTTATTTTCTATTTTCTGGAGTGAAAGGAGGTCAGATCCCAGTTGACCAATAACCCACAACTGTTCCCTCTGGGACCGGGGTGGGGAGGCAGATCATTTACCTCTTACCTGGTTTGAATCTAGGAGGTAGACCCGTGCTCTGTGATGATAGGCAGTGGCGATTCAGCAAGAACGTTCTGGAAGGAAATCTTATCACTCAGCTCCCTTTGCACTCTCTCAGCCCTAAGTCATTTCCTCTTAACATCTCATAATATAATTTGGCACTCCACTTTGGAATTTCATTTCTTTTATTTCTTAGTGCCTAGTCAAAATTTCCATCTTAAGCTCTGGTTACTATATCATCATCACCACCATCACTGTCACCATCACCACCACCACCACCACCATCATTATGTGTTTCCTTGAACAGCTTGAGTTGGCTGGGGGTAGGATCTTTTTTGTCTTATTTTTGGATAAGTTCACACAGCTTATACCCACAGTAAGCATTGTTTGAATGAAAGAATTAATGATAATTAATTCATACACTCAACACTTCAGCCTATCTAAACAACTCAAAATTCTCTGAAGACACTGACACCCTTTCTCCGTGTGCCTTTGCATAGACACGATCCAGTATATCTCCTCCCTTCCCTTCTTGTCCACCATTCTCCAAGATGAGGCTCGAATAAAGCAGTAGTACAACTTTATTAAAATTAAAACTCTCTGGTACCCTCAAATGGAAAACCATAGTCCCAGCAAAACCCTTCCACATCCACTCTAGAAGAACTAAGCACTCGTAACCCACAGCCAGTAACACATTTCTCTCCTCTGGTACTTAAAACAGAGCAGCTTGTCTGGATGTATAATTGTGTCTCCCACAGATCTGGGCTCTGTGTGTTATAACCACCTAGAAAGACTTTAAAATATACTGATGCCTGGGCTCCATTCCAGACGGAGAGAATCAGGATCCCCAGGTTGGGGCCTGGGCATTGGCATTTTCAAAATGGTCTTCTATGATCTAATATGCAGCCACAGTTGAGAGCCACTGTACAAAATGGGGAGCTACCAGAAGGCAATGAATGTAGCTTCTCTCTCCAACTCTAGTTATTAGCAAAGATTACTATGAATAAATAGTTGTCAAATGAGTGAACTATGAACCTTAATTGAAATATAAAGAATAATTTATGTCAGTCTATTAGAAAATGTTGTGAGACAGACATGTACCCCTGGGGATAAAAATACATTATATGTTTATAAAAAAATAAAAAATTAAAACAAAAAAGAAAATGTTGTGAGATAAACAACTATATATTAATCTAATGGCCTCTGATTAATTGGACAGGTTTATTTAACCATATTAAGCATATAAAATGACTAGAACCTCACATCTAAGTAAGCAGTTTTCCCAATTGTGGTAAACTTGGGCTTAAAAGAAATATAGATGGCCCTGAAAAAATATGGACCGTAAGGCAGTTCATTAGCATGGTCTCTAACCAAGTCCAAAAGACAGACCTCTAAAGACCCCCCAGATAATGTAGATATATTTCAAGGTTGTTATCCTCCAACTGTCAAACCCAGTCTCTCCTTGCCTTCTGCTGTGTAATTTATACTCGAGACTGGCAAGAGAGTTTTTTATTAATATGTTTGTCAAGCAACACTCTCAGTTCTCTGGTAATTATGCTGCCTGTTAGTAGTATTAAGTACAAACATATCTCTTGGTTTTCACTTGTTAATTTGTGCCTCTCCAGTATTTAGAGATAGCAATAGATGTCATAAGATCAGAAAATTGCTGATGGTCAGGAGGCATGCATGTCTTTGCCAGTAATTAATCTGTAATGAACTAGTGTCATACAGTGAAAAGATCACAAAAGAAGCTCTGGGTTTGAGCTGGTCCTTATCACTTACCCTGTGCCCTTGGACAGGTAAGCTTACCTCTTTGTACTTTGTGCAAACCCATCTCAAAAGTCTCAAAAACAGAAGGTAATAGGGTAATAGGGTAAAACAAGATGATAAGTGACAAAAACCCTTAATAAAGTATAAACATCTATGCTTGCTTTCTTCAGTTGCAAACACTGTCTACACACTTACCGTGTCAGCTACTAAAAGAATGTGAATAATAATGATTCTTGTTACCATTATTATTATAGAGACCATACTATTATAATGAAGTCCTTCTTATAACATCTTGTGATGGTTAATTTTACATATCAACTCGACCGGGCAACAGGGTGTCCAGATATTTGGTGAGCATTATTCTGGGTATGTCTGCAAGGGTGTTTCTGGATGAAATTAACGTTTGAGTTTATAGACTGAGTAAAGCAGATTTAGTCCTCACTAAAGTGGATGGACCTCATCCAAACAGGTGAAGGAAGACCTGTATAGAACGAAAAGGCTTAGTAAGAGGGAATTTCATCCTGCCTGAGTGTGCTGGCTTTGGACATTGTTTTTTTCCTGCCTTCAGACTTGAACTGAAGCATTGGCTCTTGCTGGGGCTGAAACCCACTACCAGCTTCTGGACTGGACCTACACATCAGTTTTTCTGGGGCTCCAGCTAGCCAGCTGCAAATCTTGAGACTGGGTGAGCCTGTTCCTTCTAGGTCTGTGTGTGTGTGTGTGCGTGTGTATGTGTGAGTGTGTATAAGATAAATATTTTAAACATTAACAAAACAAATAGAATAGAATATATGTGTGTGTATGTACACATATATTCTATTGGTTTTGTTTGTACACATGTGCACACACACACACACACACACACACACACACATGCATCCTGTCGGTTCTGTTTCCCTGAAGAGCCCTGACGAAAGCACATCTATGGCAATAGAAGCACTTTTGGAGGGCTTCAAAGATGATCTTTAAGTAAAGCTCCTTAAATTGATACAAATGTTTTCAGCGCATCCAATAGAAGTCATTATGTGAGTCAGTGGGTACTGAACTCAGCTGGCCAGCTTTAAAAACATTGACTAGTCCCGAGACTAGGAGTGTTTTCTGAACTAGCACTTTCAGAAGGCAGAGCCCAGGGATCTGGATCTCTACCAGTCTTCCCAGTATTTCATTTGACTAACCACATCTGGGAACTTGCCATCTAAGTGGTTTGACTGAGGAAACTAGAAACCAAGGATTTGCGCCCTGGTGTCTGAAATCCCATTACCTCAGGTTCATCCGTGTGGTTGTTATCTCTTGTCTCCTGATATATGCAGATATGCTAGAGAGGTAATATATGAGATCTTTAACCATAAATTTAGGGTATATTTATCCTGAATTCAGCTATGATCACGTTCCTCTTGGGTCCAAGCACCTTTGAGGTGTCCTCATAGGGGTCCACTTAATAAAATGCAATCTCCTTTTAATGGCATTCAAGTACCTCCAAAATATGACCCCGGGATGACTGCAGCACTAGCATTCCCCACAATCCCCCACATACGTCCCACAGTCCAGCTACCACGGAGGTTCCGTGGGTTATCTTCTCACCTCCACCTGGAGAGCACTGTTGCTCCTGACACCCAACCTCCAAGCTCAACTGGCATTGTATTCTCACAACTTCCCTAATACCTTTCCTACAGACTTTATATCCTCGCCACAGGTATACATGCCCTCCTTCTTGAATGGGCACTTCTTGAAAGCAGAGGTCTGCTCTTCATGTCTGTGTCTCTGGAGCACTGAATCAGATACACACAGTAAGATTTATATATATTAATTGAGTTGATTCAGTCTACTTTCATACATGCTCACCAAAAAGGAAAAATCAAGAAACTGGGCGTTTCATAGCAAAATTTGGAAATGATATGGAAAGACAGCATCTACTATAGGCCAGGCAGCATAGTGTATTGGTTAGAATGCCGAGGTTTTGCAGAGAGGGGTAGGGGTTCCATTGATGGCTCTCCTACGTTTTTAGTGATGTGATGGGTCAAGCCATTTCATCTTTTGGTGTCTCAGTTTCTTCATCTGTAGATGAGGATGATGATGGTATCATCTCCCAAAGCTGCTGTGAAGTTTAAATATGCTCAGAACTTGGCATATCATCAGAGGGTACCATATTCACATCAATAAACTATACTTGCTGTTGGTTCTTTCTTATAATTTTAGCAACATTTTAGCAAATGAGCACAAGCTTGGACCATGGAAGACTCCTAATTTATAGGTAACTAGAAAAGTGGAAGAGTCCTAAAGCTAACTTACCTGGTGGACCATTTCCATTTCTGAAGGGTATTTATCTCAGGAGAAAAACAAAACAAAACAAACAGCCAGAGAGTTATGTCCCTGTCTTCCATGAGTTGCCTCTCTTTCCTGATGGATTTCCTTAAGGAATATAGATCCACAGGAGATTTATGTGTGAGCTCTGTTACCCAATAGTTAATACAACTTATTTGCCACCACTAAGCATTCATTCTCTTCCTAGAGGTCAATTCACAAGGTGCCTGCTCCCGTCAAAGGCAAGATTGATAGAGCAGCAGCTGCTGACTTGATGCCTGATAGTGCATGAGGCCAGCCTCCTCTTTGTCTCTGGACTGGAAGGAGACAGGGGCCAAACTTTAAAATCATCCTTGGAACTGAAAAGTGATCTTAGATACCATTTTATCCAATCCACTGCCTGGGTACATGACAAAGCTCAGGCCGAGATCAGGGGAAATAATTTAGAATACAGTGCAGAGCTATGGTTACCAAAGGACACTTCTCTGTGACAGAGGCAGCCTTGTCCTGGGCGAAATGAGAAAAAGAAAGACAATGTTGTAAGGCTTTCATAAAGGGGAATGGGTTGGATTCTTTTTAATCCAAAGTGAAGTTCATCATACTTTTATGATATTAAGATAACTTTTTTTTATAGACCATGACGGTTAATGCTGACTACTATCTTGAATGACCTTACCTGGGTAGGTAAATGTAGATAACACAGTGTCCTTCTCTACTGCTTTGTTGTTGTCGTCCCTTCAGTTGGCTGTTTTGCTGGTCTATAGATTCTCTAAGAGTCTGGCACTCTCTGATGTCAAGACTGAGAGCAGGAGCTGTGGAGTCAGAAAGACCTGAACTGTTATCTTCGCTCTTCTTCTAAGTTGTAGCACTTTGAAAAATTCATTTAACTTCCCTGGGTCTCTATAATGGTCATGATAACAACAATGTCTACCTTATAGGCTCGCTGCAAAGAAGACATACCAGATGGCACATGGTTAGCACTGGGCCTGGCACAAAGATGGCGGTAGTGGGGGGTTAAATAGGTTTTTCAGAATTCAATCATGTAGATAAAATGTTTAAATGAAGAGCAAACACAGAAGGAACTAAAAAGCATTTAATTTTCCCATATGGGATTATTCCTAGATGCAGCCCGTATGCTTTGAGGACTGCTGCTTTTGGATTCAAAGAATGGATTTATATGCTACTAACCTGAATCATTTTCTGGTTTACTGATTTTAAATAAGGCAGGTAACTTCTCGCAGCCTCTGTTCCCTCATGCAGTAGAATACAGTGGCCCCTTACAGAACATCAACACAGTGGGCATTTTACACACATCCCTACTTAACATACACAGCAACCTCACAAAATAGATACAATCGATTCTTGTTATTTGCAGTAATGTTCTATAAAGCTGTGGGAATCATGAGCCATTGCTCCTAAGGGAAACATAGAGTTAGGTTCCTGTGAGCCTCTGGTCACAACAATTCCATCAATTGATCAATACATATGTGGATTATGTGTGTTTCTGTTTAAAGACACTTTATTTAATACAAAGTGGATTCATTAACATTGAAATCGTGGCCAACAGCACTGTAACACAGTCCTGAATAAAACTTACCTAATACATGTCTTTTCTCCATAAAGCACATCACAGCCTTCTTATGCTTACGAATATAAGCCGGTACTTCAGCATATACTTGGGGTTTAACCATGGAAAATCGTGAAATCACCAACAGAAAGAACAAAAATATGTGGCACTAGAATGACCTCACAAAGGATACCTGCTTATAGTAGGACCGAAGGCAGAACATTGCCTTGTGTGACCTCAGCTAGGAATATGCATATTGGCCAACTCCTCATATTTTTGTTGATTTGTGTATGTCTGCTAATGACCACAAAATCACCACCAGTACTGAACTGGAATTACAAATAAATTTTAGTGAGCAGTTGGGTTTGCAAATTAAGAATCTGCAAAAAACAAGAATCAACTATACTGTTCCGTGCACAGAGGAGGAATCTGATCCTCCAAGAACTTACTTAATACAACTAGTTTGTGACAAAGTTGATTTGAAATTGGGTCTATATGTTTTCAAAGGATGTTTCCACATTCTTTCCATTACTAACCCTAGCAGCTTGCACTGCTTGTATCCCGGTTACCCTGCCTGTGAAACAGGAATGGTATCAACAGCTACTTCGCAGAAAGATGGTGACGATCAAATTAGCTGATGCCCTTGGAAGTGCTTTGTAAACTGTAGAGCATTACAGAGATGTGAGAGTTCTACAAGTAGATTCAATTAAAGTGAAGTTCCACTACCCACTATTAAGGCTGACGATAATGAGCTCCCTGATTCTCCCACAGTTGAAACAGACCAAGATGAGAACCAGGACCTTGAGAGTCCAGGGATGGATAGCCCTTATCCCAGCAAGCAATGAGAAGCTGGTGATTCAGGCTAATTCAACACAGCCTCAGTGGGATTGCTCTTCTAGGAGTCTGAGCGCAGAAGAAGTGCTTCCAGTATATTTTAGCTAAAAGATCAAAATGCAGGCTGGAGGCACTAAAAAAAAAGTGTTTCTGATGTCAAGTCCACTTATAGTTGCTGTTACAAAAATCCATCACCCAGACTACAAAAACATCAACAGAAGCAGCATCAGACAGCACTGTGGATGTCGGTGAGTGACGATGGCATTGTCTTAAAAAACCCATCTTGAAGCTGCTCGCTGTGCTTTAATGAGGGAGGGGGCTTGGAGCCGGCTGACTCTGTTATTATAAAAGGGTATTAAATAAAGTTGAGGCCAGACTCATCCAAAATAAGATGAGAAGAATTAACCATCTCTGATAAAGAAAAATTGGTAAAAAGGGAGAGAAAGGACTTAAGCATATTCATACCCTTTAACTCACTAATTCCACTTCAAGAATGCTAATAAAATAATCAGATTAGGGAAAATAGTAACACACAAAGATGTTCATAGTGTTTCCAATGTTTAGCTCTTATAAATAATGGGGAAAGGGTTTAAAAATTATGACACGCCATACCATAAATACTAAATGTAATTAAAAATCATTTTAAGAATTTTTAAAAATACGCAAAAAATATGCAGTAAGTATATTATTAAGTAAAGAAAGGAAAAACAGCAAAAGCGGGAAGCAAAAAGCATGACTCAGCTGTGTTTATGTGTGCATTCCTAAAAATACAACACACAGAAAATTGAAAGGAAATATACCAAATGTTAATAATCATTAATTTCTTGTTTCTGAGATATTGAGAGGTATTTATTCTTTCTTTTTTTGTTTCCAAGGTTTCTACCATAAATATATACCATTATTATTTTTAAGATGGGGGGTAGCAAACAGCACAATGAGAGTACAATCTAATTTGCTGTCACACTCCACACCAAAAGACTTCTTTGATGAACAGAAGCACAGATTAAACAAGATTTAGCCTGTTCATCTAACAGGTCACTGATCTGTAAAAATATCAGATGTTTTCAGATTTTTCAAATCATTTATTATTAAGCAACTAGTTGGAGTGTAGCCAACTTAATTAAACAAAGAACATGAGATGGCCCCATCCCCAGAACAGCCTCTGGGGGGCCAGGACTCTCTTCACCTTTGTACTGCCAGAACCTCAGACCTGCAACAGAGCAGGAGCTCAATAAATATGTATTGGAAGAATGAATACATTGGAAAATATGCTGCCATAAAATCACAGTTCAGGAGCCATCTGTCTTATCTTTCATTCATTCATGTACTCACATAGAGTTTTATTAAGCACTTTCTCTCTCTCTCTCTCTCTCTCTCTCTGTCTCTTTCTCTCTCTCTATATATATATATGACTAGGCATGGGCAGCCTTCAAGATGATGTGGGACACAGAGGCAGATGAAAAATTATTAAATTTCCTTACTTACTGACAAGCCCTTTTAACAGGCAGGGTGACTCTCCTCTAGGGACTTAACTACCCCCACCTTAAGGCCTTGCTAAGGGCAAAGGACAATCCTAGCCTGACCGACCCCCTACCCCCAACCAGGATCCTGTAAGTCTACTTTAACAATTCCTTTGGAAACTTTATCTCTAAACCTCCAAGATAGTGCCAACAATCATTCCCAAACATAGGGCCCACTAATATACATCTAAAGGGTCTCAGGAGAAGGTTTTATTACTGGTAATGAATAACCTTTTCCCCAGACAATAGCTAGCCCCTCAAGGTCCTAGAAACCTTGCTTCCAAAATTCCTTAGAGACTTACATCATCCCTAATCCCCTCCCCAACTTACAAGTATATAATAAACCACTCCTCACATCCCGGGGCAGCAGCTCTTCCTGCCCACGGGTCCTGTCGCAGTGCTTTAATAAACCACCATTTTGCACGAAAGATGTCTCAAGAATTCTTTCTTGGTCATCGGCTCCGGGCCACACTCCACCAAACCTCACCTATGTTCTAGAACTTCATCAAAGACATGCAATGACCGTGACATTCCTAACACATAAACAAATAAAAAACTTCACACAGTAAGAAAGTCATGAATAAAATGCTAATGGGGTTCCCAAGAGGGAAGAATTTCTCCAGGTGAAAAGTTCCAAGAAGGCTCCCTAGAGGGCATAGGATTTGAGTGGAGTCTTGTAGGATGGATAGAACTGGGACATGAGTAAGGGAAGCAGGGAGAAGGCATTCACTGAAGTACTAACAAAAGCAAAGTCAAGAATGTCCAAGGTTTAGGGAAAACCAGAAGTGCTTTGGCTGGTGGGCTAAAGCAGGGAGACCTCAGGGAGTGGACGGGATGCTGAAGCCAAGGGACTAGGGAGGGTTTGGAGTGTCATGTTAAGACTTGTTTTCTCCCATAGATAAAGGACAACAATGGAAAGACTTTGAATAGGAGAGTGCCTTGTTCAGAGAAACACTTTAAGAAGATACTTGGGGGGCACCTGGGGGACACCTTGGGGGGGGTTCAGTAGGTCGAGCATCCCGACTCTTGATTTTGGCTCAGATCATGATCTCAGGATTGTGGGATAGAGCCCTGCACCTGGCTCTGTACTCAGCAGGGTGTCTTCTTGTCCCTCTTCCTCTCCTCTCCCCCCCCCAATAAATAAAATCTTAAAAACAAAACAAAACAAAAAAACAAAGAAGAAGAAGAAGATACTTGGGCAAAATGGATGGGAAAAGGGGGAGGCAGGGCCTCAAGTGAAGCAAAACTCCCCATGACAAAAGCCTCCAGTGAATGGCTGGAAATATTCAACCAGCTAAGCAGCTGGAAACCCAGCTCCGAGTTTCTTCACTCACCAGGACTGCCCCAGGTCTCTGCAGCTGGATTTCTTTTAAAATGAGATTCCAAGGACCAAGCTTTAGAGAGAAGCTTAAACCCTAAGCTCAACCACCAGCCCTATTGCTCCTCTCCTCCCCAACAGAAGCAGTTGAATTGCTTTGCAAATATATGCAGATACATGCGGATAACAAAGCCATTCACATGTGCCCCAAGCCTCAAAGGGAAAGGTTTGCTTTGATCAAAGCTCATAATGGGATATATCCAAGGGGGCAGAAAAACAATATCCTGCTCAGCCCAAACAAGGGAAGGTTTAGATTCCGGAACAGAATGCCTGGTTTTAGTAACTGCTTTTCCACTAAATACTAGGGCACATGGCTTTCTCCTTCTATTTCTCCATTTCCTGAAGTTGGGATGGCTGTAAAAGATCTTCCCTCTGCTTTAATTTCGCATGGCTGCAAGTACGATGAAAACGCATGTGTGCGTATGCATGTGCGTGTGTGCGTGCGTGTGTGTGTGTGTGTGTCTGTTGAATCTGATCTCTAACCTCCTTTAAGTATGGTCCACAGGCCAGCAGCATCTGCATCATCTGGGAGAAGGCAGAATCTCTAGCCAGATTCCAGTACTAGCGAGTCAGAATGTGCGATTGAACGAGATGCCAGGTGGGGATTATAATGGGAGGAGCACTGATCTAAGTAGCCTCAGTTACCATAATGATAAACTCCTAAAGGCCAAAACTCGTTCTTGTTTACCTTCCTGTCCCCCAGGCGTGGTGCCTAATCAGTAATCAACACAGGCCTCTCTTCCCTCTTCTATGAAATGAAATAATAGCTATCTCAGGGGTGACGGCATGCAGTGAACAGAATATTCAATGTAGAAGGTTCCAGCACAATGCCTGGCATGGAGGGGGGGCCACAAGTTTCAATCCCCTCCTCACTCCTGTTCTCTGTTAAAAGCACCTGCTGAACTGTGTGTGAGTCGCTTAAGTTGAGCATTTTGTGTTTTCAAAAACATCTACCTCATCTAATTCTCACGTTCAGAGAGCAGGAGTTGCAGGCGGAGCTTTACCAGTCAGAAAACCAGGAACCAGAGAGGTTAAAGGTCTTGTGCAAAGTCCCAAGGCAGTAGGGGCAGAGCCGGAATTTGAACCAGCCCTCTTCCAAGCCACCCTTAACCCCACAGCCACCCTGTGTAGCATGCAGGACGGATCACACAAACACCCCTGCTGGAAAATCTGCAGGGTAGAATCTACATTATCTTGCACAGCCCAGGAGGGCATGGTGTGATCTGGATATACTATTGAAGGTGCCCTCTGACCACAGGGTGGCCAGGGGCTCAGTGTGTCAGGTAGGACGATGTTGCAAAGGATCCAGGGAGAATCCTATGACCTGCCCTCTGCCTGCTTCTCCAGGCTGTTGTTTCTCACCCCTTGTTTCAATCACATTTGTCAGTCCAAGGTCATTGGTACTTTCACCTCTCCATTCACTATGGTCCCTTTCTCTGGAACAGGTTTGACTAACCCACAGTGTCAGATGGCTTCTACTGCCCCCCTAGATATACCTTCCACCTTTCCACTCTGCCCTATGCCCTTTGAGGCTGATCTGTCTGGGCCATGGTGAGGGTCCTCAGGGCCTCCGGTTTCTAGCTGGGTTTGGCAGGGGATGAAAGGGAAAGAGGGCAATGAGGTCGAGAAGGTATTCCCTTGGTTCTTTCCTATAAGGTCAATGAGAGCGAGCTGTATCCCTCTCAGGAAGGCTCTCTTCCCTCAAGGAGGCCAATGTTGTAGGGCTTTCCAGATTCTGGTCAGTGCAGCCTCCTCTCAATTCATGGGGCCTGGGTGGTTTCAACTGAGTACCATATGCCTATACGATGTCTTCTGGTTCCTTAGACCCTACCCTTTGGGAATACACCTTCCTTCAAGGATCTCGTTTTGATCGTGCCCTTTGTTTCCTGTTAGGAGCCTCACTGAAACAGTCTTGATCCAGCTAAGTCCTACTGAACCTTCAGAGTAATCCAAGGGCCACCGTCTCTGATGCCATGACACCTTCTCTCCCAGCATTTTTTACACATTACTATTAGTGTTCACGTTCTCATCTGACTTCTTCAAGGACAGGGATAATAGTTTTTTTCAACTTTATAGCCTCACTATCTAGAAAGCACTCTACAGATACGTGTTAAATAGATTAATTAGGAGGGACAAAGTTGACTTCTCTTACGCAAAGCACTTCTACCTTATGAAAATGAAGAAAATCTCTGTGGGTATTTTTTTTTTAATATTCAAGGCATTGTTATTCTACACGTAGACTGATCTTTTTTCTTTAATCACTTAACCTGGGCTTATTCCAGGCATACTGAGACACATTTCACCCTAATTATAACCCATGCATGGTGGTGCGATGTCTAGGGATGGAGTGAAATTCAAGTCTAAAATTGCTGGAAGGAATGGTGACACTTGGAATTCTTGGATGGCCACCATGATCCCTGCCTCCCGATATGCAAGACCCTGTGTGATTCCTTACCTTTGAGTGTAGTCTGGGCCTAGTAACTTGCTTTTAACAGAATACAACAACAGACATAGAAGGTTGCTCTGGCAATTTGGTTCCTAAAGAGTGTGACTTCCATCCTGCTGGCACTCACTCACTCTCTGGCTCTCTCTTTGCTTACTCTGATGAAGCCTGCCACCATATTTCTGAGCTGCCCTATGGAAAAGCCCATGTGGTAAAGAACTGAGGGCAGCCTCCTGCCAAAAACCAGAAGAATCAAGCCCTTGGTCCCAGGGCCTGCCAGGAAATGAATCCTGCCAATAACCACTGAGTGGGCTTGAAAAATGGGTCCTGCCCCAGCCAAACCATGGGATGACTGCAGCCCCCAAAATACTGTAGCTTGAGCCAGAATCCAGAACCCAGAGGACCCAGCTAAGCTGCCTCAGTTTCCCCATCTACAAAGAGCGGGAGACATTCAATGTTGTTACTTTATGCCACTGATTGTGGGATGATTTTCTATGCAAGGATAGGCAACCAACTCAAGGATTTTCTCCAACTTACGTATCAGTGGCATGGTCCTCATTCTGGTCTGCCAGATCCCATAGTTAGAATGGGAAAACCGGAGGGAAATAGACACAAGGATTGAATGTTTGCAGATTATGGTTGTTCTAGTAGCACTTAGCCCAGAACTGATCTCTTCCCATCCCAGAAAAGAAATTAGTGATATCATCTTCCTGGTCTTTATGTCTTTTTGTTGACAAGGTGATTTGGTTTGGCAGCCCCTGGCCCTCCTCTCCCAAATGAATCCAGTAACAATGAAACTCAGCTTCCACTTGCTGAGCATTAGGGATTGTCTGCAAAGCAGCCAACAGCAATCCTTTCCATTCCTGTATATGCAAGAGGTAGGGTCCACCTCCCCTTGAACCTTGTGTCTTACTCTGACCAGCAGAATGTGGCAGAAGTAGCTGCGGCCTTAAGGGGCATAGCAGCATTTATTTTTGCATTTTTGAGAGCTCTGGGATATCATGTGAAGAAGTGTGATTACTCTGCTAGAGAGGGAGGGTACCTGGAGAGAAAAGCTTTAGAAGGTGGAGATTACAGTGAGAGGCAGAAAGAGAGAGAGAGAGAAAGAGAGAGAGAGAGAGAGAGAGAGAGAGAAAACCCAGAAAGAGAGAGAGAGAGAGAGAGAGAGAACATGAGCCCAGCCAGTCACCAGCCATCGTAGCCGCCCCAGCTGCAGGGCCAATCATGTGAAAGAAGTGATCTTGGATCCCCCAGTCCCAGATGAACTACTCCACATAGAGCGCCAGGAGCTGTCCCCCAAAAAGCCTCCCTTGACTGGAGACTCACAAGCAAATAAATGGTTGTGTGTTTTTTTGTTTTGTTTTGTTTTGTTTTTTAAAGATTTTATTTATTTGACAGAGAGATATCACAAGTAGGCAGAGAGGCAGGAAGAGAGAGAGAGCAGGAAGCAGGCTCCCGGCTGAGCAGAGAGCCCGATGTGGGGCTCGATCCCAGGACTCTGGGATCGTGACCTGAGCTGAAGGCAGAGGCTTGAACCCACTGAGCCACCCAGGCGCCCCTAAATGGTTGTTTTAAACCACTAAGTGCAGAGTGATTTGTTATGCAGCAATTGACAAAGAAAACTCTGAGGAACAAAGATATTCTCCAGCACCTATTCTAGACCTAACTAGACTTTTCACCTATACTCCCCTTAGTCCTTATAACACCAAACTCCGTAGGATGGATATTGCCGCCCCACTGAAGAGGAAGAAACAGAGGCCCAGAGATACCAGGTAATTTATCCAAGGTGACTTATAATTTACCCAAAGTCACACAAATAAAGAATGAGAGAGTCGGACTTCGCATACTCACCATTGTAACTCTCAAATGTGTACTTTATCTTAAACCTCAAGGTGGTGAGCCAGCCCACAGTTGAGGGCCACCGCTGTAGTCTGTGAGAATGGCACCTCCTAGGGATTCTGAGGTCAATAGTAAGATGCAGCACCAGACCCAGGCCTGGTGGCATAAAGGAAAAACAAACCTCTTGCCCAATGGAGAGACTCAAATCTGGTTCTCAAGGGAAGCTGCAGCTTTGGGAAAAGATATGGGCATCGCTGGGGAAAGGGGAACCCTCCTACACTGCCGGTGGGAGTGCAAGCCAGTGCAGCCACCCTGGAAGACAACATGGAGGTTCCTCAAAAAGCTGAAAATAGAGCTACTCTATGACCCAGCAATTGCACTACTGGGTATTTACCCTAAAGATACAAATATAGTGATCCGAAGGGGCACATGCACCCGAATGTTTATAGCAACAATGTCCACAATAAGCAAACTATGGAAAGAACCTACATGTCTGTCAATAGATGAATGGGTAAAGAAGAGGTGGTATATATATACAATGGAATACTATGCAGCCATCAAAAGAAATGAAATCTTGCCATTTGCGACAACATGGATGGAATTAGAGGGTATTATGCTTAGCGAAATAAGTCAATCGGAGAAAGACAGTTATCATATGATCTCCCTGATATGAGGAAGTTGAGAGGCAGGGTGGGGGGTCATGAGGGAAGGGAGGGAAAAATGAAACAAGATGGGACCCAGGAGGGAGACAAACTGTAAGAGACTCTTAATCTCAGGAAACAAACTGAGGGTTGCTGGGGGTGAGTGGGGGTGGGATAGGGTGGCTGGATTATGGACATTGGGGAGGGTATGTGCTATGGTGAGTGCTGTGAATTGTGTAAGACTGATGATTCACAGACCTGCACCCCTGAAGCAAATAATACATTATATGTTTAAAAAAAAAAAAGATAAGGGCATTGTTCAGGTTCTAGTGCTGCCGACTGATAAGTCTCAAGTTCTCTGTGCCTAATGCAGGGAAAATACATGTATAAACATGCTTCATTTTAAAGAGAAGCTTGCTTTTGTTTGTTGCCTCCAAGCATCCCTTAGCCCATGCTAAGCAGGAAGCAGAAGAGAAGTCGCTAACAAGAGAGTGTCCTTCTGAATCCCACCCAGGGAGAGGGCCGGGAAGCTAGGGTGGCAGGCTGTGTGCCCCGAAGGTGCCCAAACAATAGTAACAGCAGTTAGAAAGCACTTAGTCCTTCCTCTTGTATTAACTCATTCAATCTTTCCAATAATCCCATGAGTTAGGAGCAATCATTAGTCCTACTTTACAGATGAGGAAACCGAAGGATATGTAGGCTCATGAACTTGCCCAAGGTCATGCCCCTAACTGGTAATTAGAGAGCTTCAGCTCAGGGTCAGGGGGCTCTGATTAGCACCAGTGATGATGAGACAGGGTGGCTGGCTGAGGGCCCCTGGCCACCCCAGGCTGCCCACAGACAGGTTTGGCTCCCCACTTCCTGGGAGTCTATCTACGGCCAGCTATGGTTCTTATAGGCGCCACTAAATGTGACTTGTTGTTTCATTATCTACTTTATCCCAATCCATTGAACACCCTTATACAAAGGCCAAATGAACACTTTTGTCATTAAGCCAAAATATTGCAATTTTAGGCCAAAAGGTTTCTGCTACTTTTTCGCACAGTCTGCAGTAACCAAGCCTAGCAGACGACAAAGCGGTGCCCGATGCAACGAAGTACGGCAGGGACGCGGACAGCGGCGGGTGACACAGCTGGACAAGCAGGCAGCTAGAGATTCGTAGGCCCATTTGTAGTCAAGTATTAAGGCAGGCCATCTCTGGCAGGAGACCTCTGCTCTCATCCGATTCCTGGGTACCCAGTGGCACAACACTTCCCAGCCTCCCTTGGAGTTATCCACAGCCCTGAACCTGACTTCCAGCCAATGGAACATAAGCAGAGTGATGGGACTCATTTCCGGGTGTGGCCCATTTAAGTTGCCTAGGCCCTCTCCTTCCTCCTGAAATGAAGCCCCCAGGGTGCCTTTAAGGGAGCAGGTGGGCTCAGGGTTCCACTTACCTCCCCTTGGATCATTTGCCTGCAGGGCTGATTCCAGGCGTTCTCTCCTTCCCAAATGCCAGCCCCCACCTCCCCCCATGTCCTCATCCGTGACCTATTCTAGCTCTCTTCTCCTGATGGCTCAATGCTGAGCTGGGATCTACAGTGTCTCTAGATCTTGACTTGTGGGATTAGACCAAAATTACCTCCTTGAGCTTTTGCTTGATAGTATACCCTTGCCTGATTTCCTTCCCTTCCTGGTCCTGCTTCCCCAGGTTTGTATCAGTTTTTCCCACTTAAACTTCCTACTAGATCACTTTCATATGAATCCTGGTTTCAGGGTCTGCTTCCAGGAAATCCAGTCTAGGGGATCTTTGAAACCATGTGTTAAGAAGGCTTGAATGACTCTGTAGAGTGGGGCTGCCCTGCTGAGCTTTTCACGCATTCAGCCTGTAACTCTTAGGTGTGAGCTGTTGCATGGTTTTGGCTCCCTTTGCTACAGCAGCTAGCCTTCTCCAGCTGATACACTAAAAACAATATTAAGCAGAAGAGTGACTTGATATCTTCTATATTTACAAAATAATATATGGCTCACATACAGGAGCTAGATTGGAGGGTGGCAAGAAGCGAAATGAAGAGACCCATAAAGCAATTCTCGTAAAAGTGTAGGAGACAATCAGTTGTGGCTTTTCAGACCTGGGTGCAGGAGATTTGAGTGTGGACACTCCAGGACACACTTTGGAGTTAGAAATGAGATTGGCTGATGTTAGATCGGTTAGGGGAAAGAGGAGGAATCCAGATGTCCTAAAATTCTGGATTGGTGATTACAAAGCTTGCACAAATGCAAATGATGAAGCACTCACTACATCTGAAACTAATGATGTACTGTACGTTGGCTAATTGAATTTAAATTTAAAAAGTTTAAAAATAAAATAAAAAGTCTAGACAAGTGATGTATAGATCATCTCGCTATCAAGAGCTGTACTTGTACAGCAATCCTAGAGTTGGTCCTGTTGTAGGGCTATCTCGGTCCACCTTACAAAATGTCTCTTGCTTTTCCAAAGTAAGGAAAAAAGAGGCAATGGTGAATCAGGGGTTACCAGTCAAGCACAAATCCATGACCATGACCCCTCTTCTGGGTCTCCTCTCACCTGGGTTGACAAGCTTCCTCTTACTAAAACCATAGTTTGCAAATGGTACTTGAAGAAAGATTTTGCCTGATGGGATATTATTGAAGAACCAAGATTTAGCAATAGGGTATGAACTAGAGCCCTTCCACTGTGAGAGAGAGGTCTCATACAGAATCTGTAGGGTGTGCAGTGATGATCAAGATGGGATCTCTGCTTCCATGGAGGAAATGTCCTGCCAAAAAGATGGGTCATAATCTACCCCCCACACCTCAATGTTTAATATGCATATAAAGTTAAATATGTATTATGGGTAATATCAGAAGGCAAAAAGATAATTTGAAACTTAATTTCAGTGCCTCCAGTTTCCTGTCTTTTCCTGAGCATCACAAAAAACACTGTATATCAGGGCTTTCTTACAGGCCCACTTGTCCCCATTTGCCTTCCTCCTTCCCACCTGGGTACCCCCTAAGGGCTTCCCACAGAACCCCCCCCCCCCCAGGGGGCTTGCTCAATTAAGCATATCTTATTTTCTGTATTTCTGGTGCTTTGATGTGTGGCAGGAAGCATTCCTCCCAGGATTAGCTAATTCCTAGAGACAGTAAACAATTTTTCCTGGAGTGCACTTATCAGATGCAAATAAACCAATCCAGATCCCATACTTCCTTCCACCCCTCAACACCCTAGGCCACTTCCATCTGCCCTAATCACCCCAGGGTCAAGTACTAAACAGCCAGGGACAGCCCCTATGCCCAGAGCCCACTGAAATTATTCAAACTAGCCAGTAATATACCTGCTTAGCCCGCCTCGAGTTCCTTCCTACAGAAGTCACGATGAAGGCTCTGGCCCAGGGTTCCCCCATTCCCTCTGCCTCCTGACCAAGCCTGGAACTTCCATATGGACCTTGTGAACTGCTGTGACCTCTCCTCTGGGGATCTGTGAGCAATAAACTATGAATGACAGTCATCTCCTGATCTGGTGGCTTTGCCATACCTAAATAATAATAAAAACTATATTTGAAAACACATGTCCCCAGCTCAGAGCCCTCTGTCTCATTCCATATCCCCCACACTACTGCTTTCCTCTGGGAGCTTGGTGTCCGAGATGCATGGCCTATCCTAGTCCCTTGTTTGGAATCTATGAGATGCACCGTAGCTCACGGCGAAAAGCACAGTTTTCAGAGTCGGAATGCCTACGTAACCCAGGGAAGTTCCTTCGGCCTCACTGTGCTACATCTTCCTCTTCTTCATACAGTAAAAGTGCCCATTTCAAATGTGTATTATGAATGAGGCAGTGGATGTGAAGTGCTAAGAACAGAGCCTGGGACGTAAAAACAATTCAGTAACTTGTCAGTGATCGCCACCAACCACATGCGTCGGGAGCAAAGAACGGTAACAAAACTAGCGGACGCATCTAAAATGTCACCTATCTCTTCACCAATGCCTTCCGCACACATAGACTGAGGGACGGGCAGCGGGGAGGAATGATTGCATATTCATAAGCACCTCCAACCAAATTAATTGATAGGGTACGATAGTAATAAAAAGAATTAATTTCCATTTTAATAACTTCGCATGCTACGTGTTAAGTATAGATCCGTATTACTAGTGGTCACCCAATTTCCCCTTTGCATCTGTTCCATGTTGATTATGATGTCAGGAAAGCAAAAGTTAAATCCCTTTTTAAGGAAGGGGAAAAAAAATCTAATTTAATAACATTACAATCCTGTTGAAAGCAGGATTAAATCTTAATAAGGGTGTTAGGATGTTGTGTCTCATGTCTGTTCCTCTCGAAGCCCCGGCAACTTGCTCGGGGCCAGAGACTGTGTTGTCAGAGGACATCACAGACCCCCCTCATCCTCCAGCCTCCGGACGCGGCAGCGATCTCCGGTGGTGCGGTCACCTTCATTTTCACATCTCCCTTCCTGGGTCTTTTTCTCATTAAAGCAGCTTGATTCTGTAATTTCTACCAGTCCAGATGAAGATAAAATGACTCCCAACTTTTACGTTGACCTTATAAAACCACGTAATTGGTACAGAACCTTCAGGCTAAATGAGTGTCCTTTGGACGGAGAACCCTGGTCAGAAGAATCAGAGTTAAAAATATGACACATGTCCAAACAAGAAGTAGCTCACAAACTGAGCTGTTTGCCTGTATGGAAACTCGGGTCCAACGCCGATCTCACGGAAGTCTAGTGTTTTATTTATTCATGTTTGCTCTTAAAAATAAATATTAAATTAATTAATTAAAATTAAATATTAATATTTATTTATAAATAAATATTAAAATTAAAAATAAATCTAATCGCTCAAAGTGCAACAAAAAGCATCCATCTCAATTCTCTCTTATTTCACCAAATCTCACGATTCTGAGAGAATCCTCAGAACCCACAGAAACTGTGGCTAAGCTCCTAAGAATTGCATCTGGGGCCCAAAGAGCGGCCCCGGTGTGATGCACGCTCTCACCTGTCCCTGTTTCGTTACACCTATAGGCCAGTTACATGTTACAGTTGCCCCAGACAGGCCACACTGGGCCCTAGCTCTGCATCTTCACCCTGGCAGGCCTACATTTCTGGAATATTCTCTCCTACTCATCCTTCTGCCAAACTCCTACTCCACTTTTCAGAGTTAGCTCCAGTGTCTTCTCTCTCTCTCTCTCTCTTTTAAAGATTTTATTTATTTATTTGACAGACAGAGATCACAAGTAGGCAGAGAGGCAGGCAGAGAGAGAGGGGGCAAGCAGGCTCCCCGCCGAGCAGAGAGCCTGATGCGGGGCTCGATCCCAGGACCCTGAAATCATGATCTGAGCTGAAGGCAGAGGCTTAACCCACTGAGCCACCCAGGCCCCCCTCCAGTGTCTTCTCTTATGAAGCCCTTAATGCCTTCCTCCCTTGATGATCCTGGGCAGAGGCTCTGTATGCTTTTGGAATCTTGAGCAACCTGCATTTAGAGTGGTCCAACTACTGCAGTGATTAACTTCCTTGTCTCTTGTAGATGGCAATCAATGAAGCACATTTTTCCATCCGTTTCCCTACACAGCACCTAGAACTATGCTCAGCGTGTCTCATCTGATGTCTGTAGAATGACTAGTGAGAACCAAACTTGTATGGTGCTCATTATACATCAGCCACAGCTCTCAGTCATACCCCACCCATATATATTCATGTGAGCCCCCCAACCCCAAGCCACTCTTCCCACCATCCTCATGTTCTGTTGTAGGACCTGAGGCATTGAGGGGAGATGTAACCTGCCCCAGGTCACGCAGCTAACAAGTGTCAGTGCACAGTGTGAATTCCAGTTCAGGCAGTCTGTCTGCAGAACACAGACCTTTAAATGACCCCCCCTCCTGCTCTGGAACAATCCCTCAGGACTGTCAACTGAGTCTCCTCTAATGTGCTAGGACTGGTGCTGGCGTCTCTTGTGCTCCAGGCTGTGGAGGACTTGCAGGCGGCATTGGGGCTGGCGAGGAATGAATGCTCTACTCAACAAGCCCCTCTCCGGAGAGACACAGCAATGGACAGCACTGAAGTCTGACTTCTGGGTGGTCTCCCAGGAAGCTCTGCTAATCAAAGGGCTCATGCCCCGCACCAACCTCCCAGCTGAGGCTGCTTAAATGCCCACATGGTTGGACCTTTGGACGGTTGATAAATAATAGAAGGTACAAGTATTCCTCCTCATCTGCTAAGGATCTTCATTATCATCCGTCACAGGGCAGGTCAGTTCTGCACAGGAAGAAGGTTTGCCTGTTAAGCTGAGGCCGGGTCACAGGTGGCTGCTGAATTAAGGGGCAAAGGAAAAAAATGAGAGGGCCACGCACACAGAGATGCTGGCTCCTTTAATGGCCCTCTAATAAAAGCCCCGTTGGACTTCTTGCCAACAACCTTGGAAGCACGCTCCTACTTGGGCATGCTAAAGCAGATCCGACTTAAGGACATTATCATAACAGTATCGCAACAGTAACAGTATCGTAAACAGACACTTTTGTTGTTGTTGTTGTTATTGTTTTTGTTTTTTTTTAAGATTTTATTTTTATTCATTTCGGGCACCTGGGTGGCTCAGTGGGTTAAGCCGCTGCCTTCGGCTCAGGTCATGATCTCAGGGTCCTGGGATCGAGTCCCGAATCGGGCTCTCTGCTCAGCAGGGAGCCTGCTTCCCTCTCTCTCTCTGTCTGTCTCTCTGCCTCCTTGTGATCTCTCTCTGTCAAATAAATAAATAAAATCTTTAATAAAAAAAAGATTTTATTTTTATTCATTTGACAGAGAGAGATCACAAGGAGGCAGAGCAGCAGGCTCCCTGCTGAGCAGAGAGTTTGATGTGGGGCTTGATGCGGGCCTTGATCCCAGGACCCTGCGATCATGACCTGAGCCCAAGGCAGAGGCTTAACCCACTGAGCCACCCAGCTTAACCCACTGAGCCACTGAGCCAACAACAGGGGCACCCAGTGCCCCTGTTGTTATTGTTTTAAGATTTTATTTTAAGTATTCCCTACACCCAACATGGGACTCAAACTCACAACCCCAAGATCAAGAGTCACATGCTTCACTGACTGAGCTAGCCAGGCACTCCCATAGGGAGACTTTTAAAATGTTTTATTATTATTATTTTTTAATCTCCAATTGTTCACATATACAACAAACATTTATCTGATAGCCTACTGTGTGCCAGACACTGTGTAAGGTACTAGGAAATCAGAAATGAAACAAAGCAACACCACCCTCTTCCTCCCTCTGTAGCTACCATTTACCAAGTTGTTACTATGCGTCAGGTCTTCAGAAGACCCCATACATCCAAGGCTACACTACACATAGGAGTGCTTGTTCTGTGCTAGCAACAAATGCATGGTATATTGAAAACACAGGCACAAAAGGAGGGCAAGGGGAGCAGCGAGAAGTCCCCACAGGAAGCAGTCGACAGAGGCAGAGACAGAAGCTGAGAAGGGATAGTTCAGCGAGGACAGCACGTGCAGACTGTCCTCATGGAAGCATGAAACAGTGTGAGCAGCAGCTCAATACACCTGAAACCCACAGTTCAAGGAAGGGGACAGAGAGACTTAGGAGGGAGCCAAGATATTCTAAGGAGCTTAGATTTATCTTGAAGGCATGGAGCACCCTTGAAGGATTTTAAATGAGAAGGAGGAAGGCTGTATTTTATCAGATTTGCATTTCAAAATGAGTGCTCCAATCCAGCAGGAGGAGGGGGAGGTAGGCAGGGCAAGAGGGAGGGTGTGATGTCGGAGGAAAGTTCAGCCATCAGACTCAGTGCAAAGGGGTCTACAATGGAAATATGTGCAGATCAAATGTCCTGACAACATATCCTAGAACTAATGGGTCACTGAAACATTAACGCATAGTTGCTGTGTTGTTGATTCCCAACTACGCTAACTAGAGACTAAAATTCTCTGTCCCTTTGGGACAGATCTTGTTAGCAACATGTTCCCCATCTGCATATCAACTTCTCCATCAACACGAAGGGATATCATGGGGCCAATGAAAACAGGGACCCAGGGATTTAATTCAGTATTAGGAAATGGATCCTTTAAGTTGCTAGGAAAATGATACACTTTATATATCTCTCCAGTCTCCAGGAGGATTCCAAGGTTAAAAAAAAAAAAAAAAAGTTAGATTTGATAGGAAATTCAGAAACTATATAGCCCAAACCTTTCAACTCATGGATCCATATCTTTACCTCTTCAGTTCTCACTGCCTGGAGAACCCTTTAAAGCTGAGCCATCTGACAAAACCCTACTTGTCCTTAACCCAGGACGTCTCAAAGTCCTTCCCATTCTGTAGCTTTCCTTGAATCCCACAGGGCTAATGACTCCCTCTTTGGGTCTCTGGTGGTCTTATTGTTTGGGCTTTGCTTTTTCGTTCTATAAAATGGGATCATGATCATTCCATTGACTGAATACTTAGCAGAGTCAAATCGAGAAGATAATCTCAACCTCCCCTATTTCATGGAGTTGTTAGATATGCCAGGCACCTGCCTATTCAATCTCAGATCTCTTCTCTGTCCTTCTTTGTCAAGTTTGTAGGAGATGACATTTCTCTAGCTGCCTTGAGGCTCTTGGGTTGTAAGTTTATATGGCCAGTCTGAGGCACTGTGGGGTGGCTACAGGATAAGAAGAGAGAAGAGGTCAGGGTATTTCAATCCCCATCTCTTCTGGCTTTAAACATTGGTGTCTCCAAGAGGAGTAGCATCTCTTCCATGGTTCCTTTTAGTTTCTAGCATCTGAAGTGACCCTAGTCTCTAGGATTTGCTGGCACCACCTTCTTCTGTTCCTCTAGTCTGATGATTACAATTGCTTCCTCTCATCGCTGGTCTCTGGCTTGCCACAATTTCCCCTTTGGATTCTCATGTCTTTCATTATCCATGCAACCAATATCCATATTGAATTCCTTCTGTTTGAAATACCTAGAAAGCTTTCTATTTTCCTAACTGAGACACTAGTTAAAGAGAAAACAGCTAGAGAAAATAGGTAATATTACTGACAACATAGTCTATCAGGGTCTTGTTCTGGTTGTTCAATTGTTCATTTCCAGATAGCATCGTGGTGAAGGTTACAGACTTTGTCAGAGAGACAGGTCTCTTGGGTCTCAGTTCTGACTCAGTTTCACCCTTGGTTTCTACTTGTGTAAATTAGGGATACGAGAAATATCTACATGGAGAGTTTATGAGGATTACTGATAATATGTAAAAAGCAATTAACACAGAGCCTGACACATCATACTCAGTGTTAGCAATGATTATTAATAACGGATAGTAATAATCCAAATAAACCTATGAGGCTGGTATTATTATTCCTCATGACATGTGAGAAACCGAGGTTCATAGATGTGAAGTAAGATGCTCAAGGTCATATAGTTGATAGAGGATGAGAGATGCTAGGATTAAAACTCTGGCTCCAAAGTCTTTGGCTTATCCACTAAACAGCGTGGGATCACAGGTGGAAATACACAACCGGAAACGAGAAAGGATGTTACAGATGTCAGACTGGAGCTACTTGGCTCCCTAATCATGTAAGTGCACTTTTGTAAGGAGCAGAGCTGGGGGTGGGGTGGGGTGGGGGGAGCCAGAACTGCGGACAGATGCTGTCCTGTGGGCAGACCTGCAGCACCTCGGTGATGGCAGGCTGGTAGGGGTTGGCTGTGGGATGAGCTTGCCCCTGGGGAGGCCTCACCCCCACCCCATGATCTGCTGGCAGGGGGCTGTGGAGTGAGCCTCACCTTCTCATTACTGTCCTGCTGAGGGGGTAAGGGCTAATGGACTGCAGGTCCAGGGGGAGAGTCAGCAGCTCCACACAGCTCACTCCCCAGCATCCAGGCCTGATCCTGTGACCTGAGCTCTTACCCACTCCTGAGGCTGCCGGCATTAAGATTCCCTCATTACTGGCCATGCAGATTGTTCCTGGCGCTAATGAGGTGGCAAGAGAGGAGACTGTCCTGGGGGAACTTTCGAAGAACCAAGCCTTCCACGGTGGCTGAGTTCCTAACTTGCTATTTTAGAAAATTTCTCTAAATCGCCAGGAATAATTTTCTCCAGGGAAACTCTGACTCTTCTCTGTCTTTCTTAGACTATGTACCAAAAGATGTGTATTTCCACACTCACCCCTTCCTTCCCTCCCATCTTTGTTCTTTCCTTCTTCTTCTCTCTCTCTCTCTCCCTTCCTCCCTCCTTCCCTCCCTCCTGTATTCTTTCTTTTTCCTTTATTCTTCTAATCCTTCACATGACATAGTGACACAAGCTTTGGAACAAGCTACATTATGGGTTCAAATCTCAGCTCTGACTCCTGGTAACCAGAGATTTGGGGCATGTTTCTTAACCTTTTGGAGTGTCTGTTTTTTTATCTGCAAATGAAAATTCAAATTCTCAGGATTTTGCGATTATTAAATGAACTCATTTATATAAGGAGGCTTGTAAAGTTCACGGGCACCTACCTGCCACAGAATAAATGTAGACATCATCCTATATTCAGCAAAGTTTTGTCGAGTTGAGTATTATGTGTGAAGTCCCATGGCAGTAACTGAGGGACAGAAGAAGACTTGATTTCTCTTCCTGAGGAATTTTCTCATTTTGATACTAATGAATAACCAGGGATTTTGGATTTTCCTAAGCTAAATGAAGTTAAATGTTTTGCCCGGTGTATATCAAATAATCAATGGGATATAACTATTTTTTTTTCTAAAGCCAATCAAACTGGGTTAAAGGACTCCATGGTAACTGAAATGTTCGTAAAGTCCAAACCACTTGCTTGGGATGAAGCTTCATTCCCTCCATAGGACATGTTTACAAAAAGAATAATGGAGGTGTTTGTTTTTTTTTCTATTTTTTATATTGATTCTATTTTCTATTGATTTTTTTTTCTAATGTAGGATTATGAACAATTTTAAATCCCTCTGAAACTAGAAAGAATGTGAAGGTAACAAACAATGAAACATCATGATTTTTATTTGCATTTTTTAATTACTAATGAAGTTGGATATATCTCCATATTAGCTTTCAGTTGTACTTTGCCAGTACCTCTGTTTTATGATTTTAACTGGTTACTATCCATCTGGTATCTTCTGAGCCTGAGAGTTACTTATCTTTTTTCTTTTTAAAGGATTTTTTATTTATTTATTTGACAGACAGAGATCACATGTAGGCAGAGAGGCAGGTAGAGAGAGAGGAGGAAGCAGAGGAGGAAGCAGGCTCCCTGGTGAGCAGAGAGCCCAGAACCCTGGGATCATGACCTGAGCCGAAGGCAGAGGCTTTAACCCACTGAGACACCCAGGCGCCCCGAGAGTTACTTATCTGTGTATCCTTTGTGCAGTATGGTGCAGTATCTCCAGTGGGATTTGAAAAAAAGTGTTCCTACGATGTGCCAGGCACTGGTGCTAATGCCTGGGAGGTAGGAGGCTCTCAGGGATACCTTCTAAGCTCCATGATGCCTGAATTCTGTTGGCTACTCTTTGAATGAAGGAAACTGATTTGGTGCCAGTGGCCCAGGTTCAAAGACGAGCTCTATTGCTTACTGGCTGTGTGACCTTGGGCAAAGTTGCTTCACCACTCTGGGCCTCAGTTGCTCCCACCATAAAATAAGGATAGCCTAGAGAAGCTCTAAGATCCCCCCTAAGTCTTATTATGACATGATATTTGCGTGACATATTTATGTATAGGATGAAAAATTATATTCAAATTGTAATTATTTTAGAAATTCTGTTTCATTTTTCTATAGATCGTATCAAGAAGTGGTGTCCATGGGAAATATAATGTGGGCCATGAATGTGAGCCACATATGTAATCTTAAATTTTCTGGTCACTGCCTTTAAGTGAATAAAAAGAAACAGGTGAAATTAACTTACATGGTATATTTTAAGTGAATATAACCAAATATTATCATTCTAACAGGTGGCACTAGCTATATTTCCAGTGCTTGGTAACCCGGTGGGGCCCATAGCTCCTGTGTTGGGTAGTGAGTTATGGAGTGTGGCATGGGGAAAGGCTGGCCTTTTCTGCTGCCACTGCCCTCTGGTGGATGTACAAACAAGTGGCATCTCACAGAACAGGTGGGATGGGTGCGAGGAATTCCCGAGCCTGGGTGTCCTACTGACCATTATCACACGTTCAAATCAGAAACCCAGATAGTAAGGAGATGGTGCAAACATAGGCCACGGGAGAAGACGTGAACGACCCTCATGCCATTCCATACATGTGAAAATAATGGGCTCTTGTACTAACACTGGAAGTAAACAGGATCATCTCTGTGAGTTGAAAGTCAAGTTCAGAGACTGTTCATTACCAATCTAGAGGGGAAACATAAATAACCGGAATGATTTCCAACTCCCTTCCAATGACAGTTATGCCCAGAGTCCTTCAGCAGCTACCCTAATATCCTCCAGAGGGCCTTTTGAGTCTTTGGGGAATGGATTGATTGTGTCTGGTAGGTTTTGGTTCTTTGCAAATTGGTACCAAGCACAGAACATATTTTGTGACCCTCCAGTAAGTGGAATATTTTATTTGCTGGAATAATTCATTGGAATAGCAGAAAGACCAGGGGTTTTGCAGTCAGACTTGAATTTGTCATTTGCTATGTGACCCTGAGTTTGAAATTTAATCTATTTGGACTTCAGTTTCCTTATCTGAAAAGCGGGAATGATTCTTAGTTTGCAGGATACTCTTAGTATTGAAATGATGATTATCTGTTCAATGAATGTTTATTGAGCACATATTATACATCAGGTATTACATGTGGTGCAATACAGTAAATAAGATATAATCTGCCTCTTCCTCCACAGGGCTTTCCCTGGTGGGAAAACAAGTATTTAAAAACCATTAGTGTTTGAAAGAAGACATGCAGGGCACTATGGAAGCATGAAGTTGGGAACCTTATGGGGTAGGTCTCAGTCAGGGCCCCCTGAAGAATGACATTAGATAGAGACTGTAACAGTGAATAGAGCTCATCTAGGAAAAGGATTTTGTATGGAGAGGTGTGGAGGGTGGATAGATCAGTGTTCTAGGCAGACAGAATAGTATGTGCAAAGGCCCTGAGGCAAGAGAGACCATGGCTCATTTGAGGACATATAAGTAGTTCAGTCCGGAATAAAAAGAGGAGATTACTGAGGCTGGAGATTAGTGGGCCAGATCCAGCAGGTTCCTGTGAGTTGAGAGAGCTTAGGCCTGCATTTGGAAGGCATGGAGCTGTTGGCAGGCATTAAACAGGAGAGTGACATTATTGTATTATTTTCAAGTCTTTCTGGCTATTTCTGACATGGATTCAATGACAGTCTGGAGCATAAAGTGGAGACTACAGCAGCAATAAGGGTAAAATATGATGGAGTTTTGGATGTGGTATGCGTAGTGTGATAGAGAGAAGGGGATTAATCTAAGCAATATTTAGGGAAGTAAGAGACAATTAACCAGATCGCTCTATCTTCATGAGTTACTCCATGGCATGTGGCTGATAGGATTTGCCTGGTGTTGTGCTCTTCCTTAAACCACAGCCTCAGCGAATATGTGCTGATGCTCTGCTACCCGCCACATGCCGACCTAGGTCCTGCAGATACCATGGCAAACAAAAACAGACCAAAATTCCAGGCCTCAAGGAACTTACATTCTCTTAGAACTATGATGAGGATAACATATGCTACAGTAGGTATCAGTGAATATTGATTCATTCTTCTCGTGCCTTCCCCCATGGTGATGGAAACCTGATTTCTATATTTACATTTAAATAACACTATCAAATCACTCTGCAAGCTACAGGAATGCTGTGATTCCAAACAGAAGTCCAAGACCCCCACGGTGTCCACTATACACAAGGTCAGGTTGATAAGACCCTGGTTTGGATCTGACTTCCCATCACCTCACCTACACCATAGGGGACCACATTACTACCCGCTCCCCACGTTCACTTGTATGTAATGCTGAAGAGAAGAGATGGAAGAATTTAGCAAGGAGATATAGTGCTGGTCAGGACCTTCTTCTTGCCAGGCACGAACTACACACCAGCACCATGCTGGTCTTTTCTACCCAAATCTGCAGGTGTGCCATTATCAACCGTGTTTTATAGATGAAGACACTAAGTCCTACAAAGTTTCCAATGTTTCAACCCTGGCTCAGTTATGTATCAATTGTAAGGCTCTTAATCCTGAATCTCCTTTCACATCCTATATAAAATTGGGGTGAAAATGTCAATTTCACCAGGTTTTTTTTCCCCCCGGTAGATCAAAAAACATGGTGTATGTAAAGTGCTTGGTGTCCAGGATAATTATATATACATTTTAGTCACCTTTGCTCCTTCCACTCACCTACCAAGAGAGATAACAGAGCAGTTCCTATATCTACCATAAAAAAAACCCAAAAAACAAAAAACAAAACCCCAAACTATTCATAACTTAAAGACTCCACTGTGCAGAGGGTTCTCTCCAATGCTCCATCCTTTTTCATAATCTCATGCCATTCATTTCTGGCCCAGGCTTCTTGGAGTCCATGTTTCCACCAGCGGATGTCATGCGGATGCTGGCTTCTCTACTTACAAGTGCAGACCACTACATTAATGAGAAGTATTTACACGCTGTGGGCCAGAAATCCACAACTTCTTCCTGAAATGAAGGCAGGGCTAGCTGCAGTGTCGCTGGTTACTGCCAGACATAAAACCCATTATCAGCTCATTGGCCATTCCGACATTAAACTGCTTGGTCCCGCAAAGATATTTCCCCACCGAGGGGCTACGTTTAATAAGAACCATGGATGACAGTAAAAAGCACATTTATTTCCTATAACCTACAGAAAGTCTTTATTGCTTATAGGATAAATAACAGGCCTCTGTGAATTACTGGTCTGTGATTCCACTGCGGAGGTTTGGGTCATGGACCACAGTGGGGAGAAACTGCTGTTTTAAAAAACCAGGTCCTGGAGCGGAAGAAGCAAAGGAAGAAGATGAGTTTCTGCGTAAAAGACACGACAACCTGCTGTCAAGCAATGGTCCAGCACAGGAAGATTCTCAAGGGCATGGGCAGCCTTTCCACTCAGCGGCAGGAGGCCTAAAGCAAAATTACTAAGCAATAAAAACATTATCTCGTCTAATAATTATGCTCAGAACCACATCATAACCCATCTTTTTACTAGCCCCTTAAAATTATTTGGGAGATAAACAACATGGGGATTCTTATCCCCATTTGACAGATGGGGACCTGTGTTAATGCGAGATGGCCAGGAGGGCAGAATGTGCCCCTGTGTTTTGCAAGAGACAGTCCTTTAAAGATCATGGGCTGCAGATCTGGCCCCTATTAAATCCTCCCTGACCTGGTTGCACTGAGTTCCCACTGTGGTGCATCCTTGCTGCTTCTCGAAAGCTCTGGTGTGCTCTGGTCTTAGGGTCTGACTTGTCTTTCCCTTCACCTAGAACCCTCATCCCTCCGGGATCAGCATTCCCTCAACTCTAATCAGATCGTTGCTCAAATATCATCTTCTCAATGATCCATCTTGCCACTGTGTTTCAACCAGCCACCCCACTCCAAGCACCACTCATCTCTCTTTTCTGCTCCTCTTTGATCCCTCGCTCTGATCAATTTCAGATCAGATCCCCATCAGAATAAGCTCCACAACGGTAGAGAACTTTGTTTGCTTGGTTCACACCTAGCAGCTAGACCAGGGGTGGGCACATACCGGATGCCCACAAACACGTATTGAATGGATCGATGTGCAAATGAATGGATTGGTGCTGTGTGTGGTGATGGTGACTGGCCGTAGCCCTTCAAAAGAGGCCCCACTGCAACAGATTGCCATCCAGCGCTGTCCATAACAGCCACAGTAGTGGACGCTTGCTGAGCATGTATGACAAGTGCCATGTCCTGTGTTAAGCACGCTGGTTGAGTTGGTTTGTACAATCATCTCAGCAACCGCATGAGGAGGCATAGGCTCAAAGTCACACAGTTAGTTGGACATAGAGTAAACCAGTTATTTTTTTAATTTAATTTTTAAATTTATTTTTTATTATATTAGGTTAGTCACCATAAGTACATCATTAGGTTTTTTAAAGATTTTATTTATTTATTTGACAGAGAGAGAGAGAGAGAGAGAGAGAGAGATCACAAGTAGGCAGAGCAGCAGGCAGAGAGAGAGGGAAGCAGGCTCCCCAGCAAGCAGAGAGCCAGATGTGGGACTCAATCCCAGGACCCTGAGATCATGACCTGAGCCAAAGGCAGAGGCTTAACCCACTGAGCCACCCAGGCACCCCTAACCCAGTCTCACCCCAGATCCCATGTTCATTCTTAATGTTAGGTTATATGGTCTTTCTCATCACAATCTAACTTGACTGTTTTCTGCCTCCTGGGCTCTGTTTTGCATCAGTGTCCTAGAGCAAGATGTTGTTTGCCTGCCTGTCTAGATCCACACCCGAGCTTTCTCTTGGTTCCACACCTGTGGCTGATAGATGTGGACTACACAAATGGGCTCTCTTGTCCTCTGGCTTTTAGCCAGGGGAGGCCAATGGGGTCTCAACAAGAGACCAGGTGGAAGAAGAAATCGAGTCAGGGTATCCATTTAGGCTCCCTCCCTCTGCAGTCACCTTGGATGGGCTACCTCCCTTGCCCAAAGGTCACAGCTCTTCTCAAAGTGGCTGTCTTCACATAATGTTCTGGCTCTGGGTTCTAAGGGCTACTCCCTCTCCTACATCTTTCAGACCCATGGTGGTAACAACAGGTGACCTGCTCTATCCCTTGCAGTTTCTCTATACCTTGCTCAGTAAACAGTCCCTTTATTAAAAACTGTCTTGAATTATCCTAATCCAAGAGTGCCATCTATTTCCTATGGTGACCCTGACTGATGGCACATTGTGTGAACTCTGAGCTCTGATGGTTCTCCTAGGCTTCACTCAACCTGATGCCCGTTCCTTCAACGGGAGTCTGCAATTTAGAAGCATAAAGTGCTTACCACAGTTCTCAACTGTGAATCACAGTTCTCTTACCACAGTTCTCAAGCAGTGTATCAACTCTGTAAGTGTTCGTAAATGTTGGTTTGATGGTACTTACTATTAATCCCTTCATTTGAAGTTTTCTCATTTTCATTCTTATTCAATTCCACTCCCCTAGCCACCCCCACAGTATTGGGTTGAATAGAGTTCCCTCAAATTTATTTCTACTCAGAACCTCAGAATGTGACCTTTTTTGGAAATCCGGTCCTTGCAAATGTAATTAATTGAGATAAATGGGGTCAGACTGGGTTAGGGAGGACCCTAGTCCAATGACTGGTGTCCTTATGAGAAGAGCAAATGGAGACACACACTGAGGGAAGACAACCAGGGGAAGGCAGAGGTAGAGATTGGCGTGTGGCAGCTGCAAGCCAAGGAATGCCAGGCTTGCGGGTAACGACCCCAAACTAGGAGGAAACAAAGGAGGATTCTTCCCTGAAACCTTCAGAGAGTTAGTTGTGCCCTGCCAACAACACCTTGGTTTTGGGCTTCCAACCTTAAGAACTGTGAAAAGATACATTTCTAGATTGTTAAGGTCTCAGCTGGTGCTACTTTGTTATGCAGCCCTAGGAAAAGAAACCACCCAGCAACTCCAAGTGGCAGCTAACCTGAATTTGAGTTCTCATAATGGACAAGCTCTTCCCTCTAGGTCCTCGCACACACTGCTATTCCCTCTGCTTGGGAGCAACCTTTCCCCTGCTCTCCAAAGGACCACCTCCTGCTCGTGTATTTCCTCCATCACATGACTTCCCCTGTGAGGTCTTCCCTGACCCTCCAAGTCTAGCTGAGGGAAACCCATCCTCTGAGTTGCAAAACATCCTGAACTTTTGCCATCAGGGCACCTGTCACAACATACAACAGTTATGTGACTGGCTGTTCATACCCTGCAAAGGTTGTGAAGACGAAATAGCCCCATCCCTTATTCTTAGCTGTATTCAATGGTACCTAGTGTATATTCATTCTAACGCTCACTGAGGGCTTACTACCTGCTCAGCATCATTCTAAGTGCTTTATTTGTATTAACTCAATTATTCCTCCTTGCTACCCTATCGAGGTAGGTACTATTAATTTGCCCACTTTACAGTTGGCCACAATGGAAAGCACGGGCTGAGACAGCCAGTCGCCCATCTGCATTATTCTTGGCATTCTTCCAGGCGTACTTTGCAATTCCACAGGCAAACCTCACTGTATGATTTCAGCTTCCAAGTGCAAATCCATCTTTGCCTTAAACTCATTTATGCCACTCGCTCCCACTATATCACCCATGTTCGACTGTTACATGGTGCAATAACTCTCTGCCGGCCTCCAGAAAGTTTTCTCAGTAATCAAGGAGGTGCAATTGATTCAAAGCGTTAATATTTGCTCACCACTGAGACCATTGGGGGGCCTCATCGTTCATAGCAATGCTCCCCGTCGGAGCTCCACAAACACAGGACTCCACAAACACAGGGCCGCTGCACCTGGAAGTGATGAGAGACACGCTTCTCGGATATGCAGAGTCTCTTCATGCAAAGATGTGTACCCCCTTCTCTAACCTGGGCTTTCTGGCATACGCATGAGAAATGATTTAAAGTAACACAAGTGGAAATTGGACACCTGTGAGAGCTACTGAATCCTGGAGTTCCTGATTCCTCATTCATTTATTCAACTGCTACGAATTAAATATATACTATGTGTCAGGCACTCCTCTAGATGCTACCAATGCAGCACAAAACAAAAGGAAGGAATCATTTTATCCATCTTCCTACCCGCAGTTAGGACCATATCTGCTGTCTGATGGCCGTTTGCTCTATCTCAGTGCCTTTAAGACAACCGGACCCACTCACAGAGAAAAGTGAGGCATGGATGAGGGCCATTTGCAGGGAAGGTCTCAAGTCCACCTGCTTGCTCCAAACACAGCCTGCCCTGCCCAGCCTCCCTCATTCCGTCCTAGCTCTCAGCACCTACTGCTGTTTCAGGAGCCTCCTCTTGTTTCTCTGGGCCAGTCACCACCATTGTAGCTTCCCTCGGAGTAGAGCAATGCAGTGGCCATGAGCTGGGATGCTGGAGCCGGGCTCACACTGGATCCAGTTCTGCTGTATTCTAGCCACAGGGCCATCAGGAAGACACTTAAAGCCCAGCTACCTTAGGTTTCTTACCTATAAATTCATGGTGAAAATGACAGTCACTTCGGAGGGTTGTTGAGACAACTGAATGAGTTTAAGAGGCAAAGTATTTAAATTTTTAATTTCTTTGGAGCCTTGCACAGTGCTTGAACTCAGAACTCCACGATCAAGACCCAAGCTGGGATTAAAAGTCAGACCCTTAATGGACAGGGTCACCTAGGCATCCCAACAGGCAAAGTATTTAAACGGTGTCTGGTACATAGTAACCACTCAATAGACATTAACTCATTCTATTATTAATGCTGTAAACACCTGGTTGATGCTTGGGATATCCATGTAACTATGCCACTTTAAATATGCTTTCACTTTTATATGTACCTATTTATTCTTTTAATGAATATTTATCAACCAGGCACTAGGCTCTGTGTTAGGAATTACAGGAGGCAAATAAGACACAGTCCCTTCCTTCAAGGTGCGCACAGTCTAGATGGGTCGACCAGCAGGGAAGAATTAGTAGCCCAAAGTACTAAATAGAAGACCATAAACCATCAAAGTGTTGATCGTTTTCATCCTCCCAATAAGCTAATGGATGAGCTTATACTCATTACTGTCTTCGCCAGAACAGGTGAAGGAACTTTCCCAAGGGTACACACCTTCAAAGTGGCAGAGAGAGGGTCCAAAGCCAGGAGGTCCTGCTCCAGAGCTTGTGCTCACAGTCCCTGTGCCCTCACAGCCTTGACACTGTTTTGGGACACTGGGTTTTTATGTATGTGTAGGAGTTCTCATGTAAGGCAGGGCAGGGCATACTGAGCTAGGGGAAAGAGCATCTGAAGCAAAGAAGTGGAAAGCAGATGTTTAGAGGAAGTGGGTTAGTTAGGGATGCCAGGAACCTAACTCCTGGTATTGGAAGAAGCAGCAATGATATGAGGAAGGGTAAAGAAGTAGAGTAGAGTAGAGTCCAGGTTAAGGGCTTAGGACTTTTCCTTGTAGCTAGTAGGGACTCACCTGTTAAAAGACATAGTTAGATCTGGGATTTAGGCAAAAAAAACCAAAGTTCAAACTGTCTCCCATGGGGCACTGAGCTCCCACTCCATCCGCTGTTGACCCTCTAAGCTAAGGAGCACTTGAGAAAGAGGGAGACTTGCGGCCACTGCTTCTCTGCATTATGTGCTGCAGAGATAAAAGCATAGAGACTCATGCAGACAGACCGGTTTTAATCTAGGTTTCCTGCTCCTTGCTGTATAATCTTGGAAAACCCACTTCACCTTTCTAAGCCTGTTTTCTCCCTTGCTTTGTAAGGAAGACAGGTGGGAGGGTGAAGTGTCAAACTCCAGGTGCTTGGGCAGAGATTTTCTTCCGAGAGTCCCTTCCCTGCTGCACTTTCCACCCTCTGGGGAGCCTGTGGGGGTGGGGGGGCCCTGCCAAGTCCCCATTAAATTCTAGATGCCAACAGGAAAAACTGTCTCCAGTTTCAGAAGTGTGTACTCGTAAGTCTTGGGGTAAACTGCCAACTCTCTGCTGTCTCGGCCAGGAGCCATGGGCTGTTAGACAAAAGGCAACATTAGCCTGAGCAGCTTCTCCCAGATTACCTTTGCTCTGCAACCCCTCCTGCTGTGACATCACATTCCTATGCGGGGCATCTGGTTCCTCGGCAGGGGGATGCCACATTCTAACTGCTGTTTGGGGAAGCCAGCCAAGTCAGGGCTCCCTGCTGCTTCCTCTAGCACTGCCAGCAAGAAGGAAGAGGAGGAAAGGGCCCTTGCTGCTTGGCGACTCCATCCCCTTCCTCAGGCAGGCCAGAGGACCAGTAGTGCCTGTGGGGAGAGAATGCTAAGGGTCTGAAATGCTTAGGGCCAGAACATCTTCATGGGCCCCATTCCTTCATGTGCACAGAGTTGACATTCCAGGGTATGGAGGGTGTGTGCAATGACAAGTCAGTGGGCTTTGGAATGCAACAGACCTGAATTTGAGCACAAGCTTTGCAACCTTAGGGAAATTGTTCAACCTCTCTGTACTAGCATCCTAGGGCTGCCACAACAAAACAATCGTCTCAGAGTTTTAAAGGCTCTGTGTCCTAAGTCAAGGTGTTGGAGGGTTGGTTCCTTTGGCGGGCTATGAGGGCGAATCTGCTCCGTGCCTTCCCCCTATTTTCTGGTGGCTTGCAGGCAATCTTTTGCATTCCTAGGCATGTGGAAACATTGCCCTCATCTCCGCCTTCATCTTCCTGCAGCAGTCTGCATGAGTGCGTGTGTCCAAATTTCCCCTTTTTATAAGGATACTGGTCATACTGGATTAAGGTCCATCTTAATGACCTCACCTTGATAGACTGCCTCTGTAATGACCCCATTCCCAAATACGGTCAAATTCTGAGATTCTAGAAGTTGGGACGTCAACACATGAATTGGGAAGAGCAAGGGACAATTCTACCAATAACTTTCTCTGAGGCTATTTCTTCTTAGTGGAATGAGGATAATAAAGTCTGCTTCATAGGGCCGTGTGACACTTAAATGAGCTAGGGAATGTACATACCTGATAAAAAGCAGTCCGGAATTGGTAAATGTGATTTCCTTTTCCAAAAATGGGGACAGAAGTCTCTTCCATGTAGTTAATCTGGTAGCCATAAATTAATCAGACTTAGTATCCTAGCATGCCGCTAGTAGGAATTTAAAGACCATTTAATCTAACTTCCATTTCAAATACTAAGGAAACTGAGGCCAAAAAAGTAAAATCGTTTTGCTGATTTAATGACTAGCCTTGGGCTCAAACCAATTTTTCTCCTTAGAATAAGAGGCTGTCTCATCCAGAGGAACATTCACTATATTAAAATACCCTATATATAGCTTCCTGCAATCACACTAAAAGTTCATCTCAAACCTCCTTGACAGCCATCATCTTGTTTGAGCTTTGCTATAACACAACAGTATAAGCCAGGGAAAGATAACTGGCTCCATGGAAAAGATCAGGAAACCGAGGCTCAGGGAACTACAGAACTTGTCAAAGCTCACAGGCCTACTCAAGGGTGAGGCAAGAATTAGAACTCAAGTCTTGCTAGTGCTTTTCCAGGGCTTTCTCTTCTACTGCGTGGTTTTTTCTTGGGCTCTCAGTCACCTTCATATGGGAGGATCCCATGCAAGTTTCAGCCACAGCCTCTGCCTCTAGTCTTCCAGCAGCCTTTGGCTGGTCTCCTTGCCTCAACGACCTTCTGCACAGCTATTCCAGACTCCTCCTTGAAACACCCATCTTCCAGCATATTACTCTGCCACTCAACAACAACCACAGACGCAAAGCTAACACATGGGAAAACATACCAAGGTCCCCAGGTTCTGCTCCTTGTGCAGGATGGAAACACTCACTTTGGCAGTGGGAATCCCAGCCCTGATGCCTGGCCATGTGGGGCATATGATAGCGGGCCTGCCTGGGCACCAAGGTGGCTTTCAGCTTTAAGAACGTCTCCCAGCTCTTACAGCCCCAAGATGAGTGGACATCACACATTATACTCACTTGCAATGGATGGACCCAGGAGAACTTGTATCAAGATTTGGGTGAGCCATTTGTAAGAAATGTCAGGGAAGCACACACAGAAAGATAACTGCCTGCATTTGTGGATTGAGGAGTCATGGGCTGCAAAAGTCAGAGAAGGCCAGAATCCAAACTCCTAGCAGATGAGCTAATTACCCTGATTTACTGATCAACAGATTGGTCCATTCATTCAGGCAGTAAGTACCGAGTGAGGTCTTGGGCTTGGGCTCAGCCCTGGCTGGCAGTTAGGTGGACAACACAGTCCCCACCCCCAGAGACACACTGGTCCTTGACAGCAGAATGTCAGAAGAGAGACATTCCATTAGAACCAGACAGGTGGTTTTGGGGCTAGAAAAGAACAAACTCATTACAGACAGTAAGGCAAGCAGTGGGGACTTTGGGCAGCTCTGGGTTGCAATATTATAAATAGCAGCATGTTGAGATGCCCAGGGATACAACAACTGAGGAAGGGTACAAGTCACCTAGTCTTGCAAAGAAGGAAACAGAGAGAAAGAGAGAGAGAGAGCGCGCTTCACAATGGCTTACAAATTGACCTCATCCCAGGAAAAATATGTGCTCCCTGTAGATAACAACAGAGGGCACTCTGTAGACCAGAAACACCACATTGGCAAGTGCAGTATAAAGCACACTCAGTCCATGGTAACTAGTATTAAGTGTCCCTTTAGGGGCCAGAGATCACGAGGTCTAGACTTTTGTCAAGCCCGTTACAAGCGAGAGATCTTGGCCAAGTAACTGGACATCTCAGAGTCCCTAGTTCCCATCTATAAAATGGGTATATTCTATATCCACAGAAAAAAGCTTGAGAGCTCACTGTGTAGATGTTGTGCTTTCCCTGCATGGTTTCACTTAGCCCACAGTTTCATCCTGTGGAGTAGGTCCTAACTTATTCTATTTCACACTGGCAAAGGGACCCATGAAAAGCCCAAGCAAGTTGCCATTTCCACAGCTACTGAGAGGAAGAGACAAGATTTGAGCTCCATAGCCTGAACTCTTAACACCTTTAATAATAACTTCTTCCCAGTGATGAAGTGAGGAATAAATGAAATTGCATATAAGAAAGCATTTTTTTTTTTAAAAATCACAAAGTATTACATATATAGGAGGGGAGTTGTTATTTCTCCCCTCCCTGAGCAAGAATCGACTTCCAATAAAGCCAAGGAAATTCTATTCCAAATCCTACTCTCCCTTTATTCTTCGACTGTTATAGTAAAACGAGGGCCTGGGGATTTGGGGAAATAGTTGGGAGCCAAGGAACCAGCTATAGAGCTCTGAGATGGGAAAGAAAGAACCACGGGTCCTCGTTGTGCACACAATTTGCAAGCCGATATACAGACTATTTTCTGGGACCAATTACTCTCATCTTAATTAATGAACACACAACCCACAATCTGTCTGAGAAATGAGAAAAAATATGGCGAGTGTTTAGAGGTTGTAGTGTGCCAGCCCCCCGATCTGGAGGCACCTTCCTCCCCCTGCTGGACTGGGAGTCGCCATGGAGACCGCCTTGGAGCCACTGAGATGGCATGCAAATCTGGTCCAAACCACCTGTGTGGGATGCCTGTGTGGAGCGTCTGCAGCATGGCCGGCACCGGCCTGGGCAGAGTAAAGGCAGGCTGCTGTCTGGGCTGAGGGTCAGGGACAAGAGGACTGCTCGTCCGCGGACCTGCCTTTCCCTCGTGCCTCCAGCGGGCTCAGCACGGTGCCTGGTGCTGCAGGGGACTCCGAGGCCCAGGGCCAAAGACCTCCTCTCGCTTTCTGGTCACTTAGTGGAGACAGTTACTGAATACATTTATGGAGTGCTTCCTCTGAGCTAGGCCCTGTGCTAAGCAACTGGCATATATTAGCTCATTTACTCCTCACCACGGCCTCGGGACTAAATTGCCTCTACTGCTAAGATTCATCGCGCACTTGCTCTGTGCTGCGCCCGGGGTAGGCCAAGCGCTGGCAGGCTCTGGCATTTCCAAGCCGAGGCGGGCCAATCACTGCCTGATAAGCATCGCGCTCAGGATTGGAATCTGGGAAGGTTAGCTTCCAAGGCTGACTGAACTTCACCTTCTATGATACTCTAGCCACTCACCTGATATTTGCTGAGTGTCTTCAGGGCCGACGAGAATCTCCTATTTTAGTAAGGGGACCTGGGGAACAGGGAAACAAGCTCTAAACAAATCCAGTGCATGACAGACTCTGGCTTGTGCTGTAAAGAAGTTGTAGAGGGCGTGTGGGCATAGAAGCTGTGAGCGGGGCCATGTGGTCTTCTTTCAGCTCTGAGGGGTGGTGGCATAGCTGCGAGCTGGTAGGATCCCCCTTGGGCCAGTTCCGGGACAGAGGAGTGTGCACAACGTGTGATAGGTATCCAGTGCTCTGGGGGTCCACACCTCTGGAGAACGTACAGGAAGCAGGGGGCGGCAAAAGGAGACCTCGAGCTGTAGTACAACCCCAGGGACTGCGCTGGCCAGCCGCAAGGGACTCCCAGAATTGGAGCAGCCATGGGGAGCTGTCCCTGTGGGCCTTTATCTCTCTCCACATAACAAGTCACTGGGTGGGTGTTGACCTCGGACAAGGCTGCGTTCTGTGGCTGAGGCCATTCCAGAAGGGCTCACCAAGCAGAAGCTGTCTGCCCACTGGAGTCCCAGCAGCTGGCCGTCAAACCCCTCTTTGCAAGGTGACCTGGGTGGCGCTTCACAGGGCCGCTCACAAGGGGTAAAAGAAGGCACTCACTGAAGCTAAATCATGAGTAAGATGGAATGGAGAAAGGCATGAATGAGGCCTAAAGCAACCCAAGCAAGGGGAATGTTCTTCCAGCAGGGGGAGGAAAGGCAGTGCCTCCAAACAACGGATAGATAACACAAGACACGGTGGGACGGAAAAGGAAGCACGCGCAATGCCAGCTTGGGTTACGGGGGTAGATCAGTTCCTTAGACTTAGCACTCTCATGAACTTTTGGGGGGGGTGATGTTATAGGGAGCTTAGGGATTTAATTAACCACAGTCGCTTTCAATCAACAGTGTGTGAGGCCATGACGATAGTAAAAAATTACAAAATAACATTTAGCATGTGCCAGGCCCTGTTCTATGTGCTTTGTATATATTGACTCACATAATCTCATAATAACCATGTTACGTAGGTACTATTTTATAAATAAGGAGATGACGCCTTTGGGAGATTAAGGATCTTGACCAAGCTTGCATAACTAACAAGAGGTCGAGGCAGACGTCTCACTCTGGCCCCTGGGCTCGGGGCTGGGCGAGGTGATCACTGTACCGCGCTGCAGTCCCGGTGAGGATCCCTGGCGGTAGTAACAGACGCACAGAGCCCAGCTCCCGTTGAGAAACTGCTCATCAGATACCCGCACTGGGGGTTACATTTAACTAATGAATCGTTGAACACTGCATCAAGGACTAATTCTGTACTATACAGTGGCTAACTGAACATTAAAAAAAAAGAAAAAAGATACTCATAGGTATTGTAATCACCCGATTTTTACCTGTCTTCAACTCTGCAGTCAGGGTGATCTTTTCAAAACAAAATCAAACACTCCCCATTTCACAGGCTAACCTTCTCATTGGGTCCTCATGGCTCTGTAGGGAATGGCCTGTCTCCCCAGCTTTGCCACACTGTTCATCCCCTGTGTATCCCAACATACCCCAGGGCCTTTGTCCATGCTGTTCCTACTGCCAGGAATGTTCCTCCTCCTCCTCCTCTCTGTTCCCCCTTGGACTAGCTAATTCCTTCTCATCCCACAATCTTGGATCTCCTTGTTACTCTCTCTCATTACACACTTCACTTTTCCTCCAGAGCACTGCATATAATGTTAATTCTTTGAGTGACTAACATCACAATGTAAGCTAAATAAGCAATTGCATAATTAGCTGTTGAATGTCTACTTTCCCATGGCAATGTAAGTACCATAAGGAGAGGTATTCTTGTCTTACCTATTACTGTACATCCCCGTGCCTAGCACAGTGCCTGCCAGAGCGAAGGCACTCATTCAGTGTGGAATGCAAGTGTGAATGAATGAGCTTCCCCAATAAAGCAAAAGAAGGAGGTCAAAGTAATCACAGGCTTCTGAGACCTGTGGCTCCCCTCCTGTAAACAATGAGATCTCCTTGCCTAGTTCTTGTGAGGATAAGAGCTAAGGGATATAAAACCTCTCACAGAGTCCAGAAATTAGCAGTCTGCCAATAAATTGGTATTTATATATTTATTAGTAACATTGCAAAAAGGGGGAAGAGTGTGGAACTGGGATTAAGAGTGAAGACTCTACAGCCATGCCATTTCCTAGCTGGGTTGAGCCATAACTACTCATCTTTAAAACTGGGGTAAAGAGAGCCTTATACCCATGGACCGCGATGAGGATTAAAAGCTAAATAAATACAGCATTTAGGACATCAGTCCTAAATGGCCTATCAGAAGCTTTATGTGCACAAATGCCATAGATCCTTATCACAAACAATAATAGAGCAAGAAGAATTTCAAGACAGGCTTAGCATGCAGAAGATGATGAGTCAAGGGCACAGTTCTCAAACCTTTGAGATGGAAACACCTAGAAGAAGAACAAGGTTTCCACTGTGGGATGCCAGAGAACAGAACTAAGATCAAGGAGCTAAAATCCGGGATGGACGGGTATTGGCTCCACAGATGAGACGCTCAACAAGGTAGCAAGTGTTTCATCTCTGGGAGTGTGCACCTAGAGGCTGGCAGGCCATCTGCCAGAGGTGAGGTAGAAAGAACTGGAAGGTCGTGGTAGAAGTTCTTATCTGGGCATCCTGTGTCTGTAAGATTCTGAGATAGTAAGATTCTCTGAGCTTTCCAATTCTATGCAGGAGAGTTTCCTGCATTCAGCTATGTTTAGGAAAAAGGGGACATAGTCATGCCTCATTTTTCTGGAACGCAGCAAAGCTTAAAAAGATGTCTGCACAGGGGCACCTGGGTGGCTCAGTGGGTTAAAGCCTCTGCCTTCAGCTCAGGTAGTGATCCTGGGGTCCTGGGATCAGGGATTGAGCTCCACATCGGGCTTTCTGCTCAGCAGGGAGCCTGCTTCCTCCTCTCTCTCTCTGCCTGCCTCTCTGCCTATTTGTGATCTCTTTCTGTCAAATAAATAAATAAAATCTTAAAAAAGAAAAAAAGATGTCTGCACAGATTTCTGGAACATTCCAGAACCACCAAAGGAATGTTGGAGGTTAAACCACCATAAATCTCTGACTCTTGGGTTCAGTGTTCTTCCACATTTGACTGTGTGAGAATGAGTGGGAATGGAGTAAGGCAAAGGCACTTCCGATGTGTTTATTACTGTCACCTCTGCTCAGTTTGACACACAAGACCACATCTCCTTGGGCTTCATAGTCAGGCTTGTCCCTGTCCCCAGAGGAGCAGGCCTGGGCGGTGATCTCTGCTGCATCAGAAGAGCACACACAGACATGCTGCAGAAGGTGATTCTGGCAGGAGAAAGCTGGGTATGCTACATGACCCATCTGCCATATAACACTACTCCCAGATGTGGACCCCCCTGCACTTCCTCATTGCATGTAGACTTCAAGATAACCCCATAAAATAACTTGTACTTTTCATTCACTCATTAATTCACTAAGTGACTTGCCTGGAGCTTGCAACTGCGACACTTATTTGTTTTTGTTTTTTTAAGATTTTATTCATTTATTTGACAGACAGAGATCGCAAGTAGGCAGAGAGAGAGGAAGAAGCAGGCTCCCTGCTGAGCAGAGAGCCCGATGCGATGCGGGGCTCGATCCAAGGACCCCGGGATCATGACCTGAGCCGAAGGCAGAGGCTTTAACCCACTGAGCCACCCAGGCACTCCGGGACACTTGTTTTTGAAGAACCGTATCACTCACTGTCCCAATTTAATAAAGATAAATGATTATATCCACTATTATTATCATGAATAACAATAACAGTAGTGATTGTTGTTAGTACCTTACAGTTTACCAAAAACACATATAACCCATCCTCTGAAGTGAGGGTAATTTTTCCTATCTTATAAACAAATATACTAAGGCTCAGGGAGTATAATTAACAAGTTCACCCAGACCGGAATTGGGAAGAAAGTCGGCCCTGAGAATACCACCCTGTTCCCTTCATGCCTTTCAGCATAGCAAACTTAATATTTAGTGTCTCTTTGAAGTTATCTTTTATGTAATTCATTATTTAATTAGATCCTTCCAAGAACCCACTGAGATAGAGAGCATTATCCTCATTTCAGAGCTAAGGAAACCGAGACTCAGAAAAATTAGGTGACTTGTGCGAGATACACCGCAGCCAGGATTCAAACCTGGCTAAGTCCATACACCTGGGTTTTTCTCTTCAACCCCCATTGCCAAATATCCTCCTAAAAGGCCTCTTGTGATGTATGGCTGCTTGCCCACAGAGTCTTCGACCTGGGAATTCCCTTTTCCTTCTTTCCTGCCATCCCAGGCAGGGGCCCAGGGTTCTTAGGGAAGTGGCATGGAAGAAGCATATGCCTTGCTCAGTACTAGGCCAGGCGCTTAGGAACTGAGCCATCAGGGAGCTGACACAATTTCAAGCGCCTGCTGCCCTAATTACTTGATGATCTGTCATCACAGAGATGGAATGCCGGGCGGAAGGAGGGTGAAGTTCAGCTCATGTCCCAGCAAAGGAAAGGCAGGTAGAAATGCTTCAGGCTCGGTTTATAGGAGAAAAATCTCCATTGAGGTTTATGATCAATTCCAAATGTTGGTTCCCAAAAAAAGGCAGGAAGGGAACTGGCATTCATTGAGCACCTACTATGTGTCCAGACATTGTGCTGAAAATATGACACATGTTACATGGTTTAGCTCGTTTGATCCTCTCTATGACCCTGTAACAGATGGATTAATATATGCAATCTGTGGTTGAGAGGACTAAGTAAGGATCTTGGTAGTGGATAGCTCGAGAGCTAGGTCAAGGCCAGATCAAAAGGCTTAGACTCAGTCTTGCAGAAGTCACCTTAGTTTTAACCAGCAGAGTGATATGGTTGGAGCTCTGTTCTAGAAAAATTACTCTGTTGCTGTGAACTGAATACATTTGAGAAAGCGAAGACTGGAGGCAAAAGAGTTTAAAAGTATTTGTTTGGGGGGTGCCTGTGTGGTTGAGTCAGTTAAGCATCTGGCTCTTGATTTCGGATTTTGGCTCAGGTCATGATCTGAGGTCATGGGATCAAGCTCTGTGTTGGGCTCCATATTCAGCGCAGAATCTGCTTGGGATTATCTCTCCCACTGTACCGGCTTCTGCCCCACCTCTGTTCGTGCATGTACTCTCTCTCTCTCTTTCTTGCAAATAAATGAATGAATGAATAAATTCTTTAAAAGTATGTTTTCAAGATACGATGAGGGCCTGTTATTAGGATATATAAATGAAGAGTGGCTATATTTGTGAGTTATCAGGATGCTGACTCCACATCTCTAGAAAACCAGCTGGCAGCCAAGATGTGGGGAAGAGGTGGGAAGGAAAGAAAGCTTGTGGATGGCATGCAGGTTTCTGGCCTGTGAAATCAGAAGGATGGTGCTGCCCTTCAGTAAGATAAGAATGCAGGCTTCAGGCACAGGTGATGACTCAAGGGTGGACAGGTTGAGACTGTGAGATATCCAGGTGGAGATGTCCAGCTTGCAATGGAAATCAGGGCCTGGGGCTCCAGAGAGAGACTGGATGGTGGAGAATTCAGCAGCATAAGGTTGGTATTTGCAGCCAAGGGCATGGAAGGAATTACTATGAGAGGGGCACGGTGGGTTGTGTGCAGAGCTCTGGGACACCAAGAACAAGAGTGCCCCCTGCCAAAACCTTAGTTAGAACTCCCAGTAGGACAGGAAGTAACAAGGAGAATCTGCATTTACTTGTAAAAGGCTAAGTCCTCTTAGGTATTCATTATGAAATGAGGGTGGCTGCTAATCCAACTGAGAAAGCATTATCTCTGATGTGATCTGTGTTATCCTGGAAAATACACAGTATGGATGGGGAAAGATCTGAAGTCCATGTGAGAGACAATTTGGGACTCTGTCTAGAGCAAAGGAGAAAGCAAGATGATTGTGAAGTCCCATCAGCTGGCCTGGTGATAGAGGAGTGAGTAAGAACTGTGGTTGTGACACTCTCTCCATGAGTATGTACTGAGAAAAACATGATGCTATTGCTTTTTGACATGGCATTGGTGTCTGACACACAGCAGATGCCAATTAAACATGGAAGCAGTCTGCCCGACCCTAAAGAATGAGCTCATGGAGAACAGTACTCACAGCTCTACAAGGCTTGAGATTCGTGACACCACCTATGGCCTTGCCAACAAAGTAACTGAGATAGATTCCTTCCCACTGTCCTATCTTCCAAAAGTAGGAATGATTGAGAAATTTGTGGAAACCCACAGAATCATAGGACCTCAGAATGGGAAGGGACCGGAAATGTTATTTTTCTAATCCTTACTTCATGATTAATTTGCTAGTTAATTCATTCACTCTATGAATATTTAGTGAGCACTTATTATTTGCAAGCACTGCTCCAGAGATCAGGGATACAACAAAGAACAAAACAGACTATGATTCCTGTCTTCATGGGGCTTACCTTCCAGAGGGGAACTGTAAAAATAAAAAGGCAAGTAAGTAAAATATAGTATATCAGATGGTAAAGAGTTCTCTGGAGAAAAAAGAAGTAGGATAAGAATACTGAACACCAGAAGGTTACAATTTTAACTAGATTAATCATCATGAACTCTTTTTATGGTTGTCTCAAGGAATGGTCTTACCTCCCAGCATTTGTTTTCATACCTGTTAGTTAATTTGGTACTTGTTAAAAAGATGAGAAAAGCAAATGTTATCATCATTGTGTGAGCTACTTTATCAAAGATTTATTTCTGGGTAGTCATGCTGCTGATTGGTTCACAAACACTGTCTCATTTTATTTTCACACTAATATGAATACAGTTACCATCAATATCTCATTTTAAAAATTGAAGAAAATAACCCAAAGAAGTAAAAAACAAAACAACAACAAAACAACTTTGCTCCTATAGTCCTGAGCTGAAGTGCAACCTTGCCATCTATATCATGGTAGGCTAGTTACTCAACTTCCCCAAAGCTCAGTTCTGTTAGCTGCAAAACAGGAGTGACAAGACCCAACTCACAGAGTTGCTATAAGAATTATAAGACACACACATATAACAAGGTAGGAGTCAAACCAGGTAGATCTGATTCCAAAGCACAATAATGTAAGCACAAACTATCCTGACTCATTTTGTGAGCTGAGGAACTTGCTAAGCAGCAGTGATTACAGAAATGATAAAATTGTAACACTGATTTGATCATGTAAAAGATCTGTGACTCAGCAGTCCAGATCACTAATTTAGAAAGAACAATGAATTCTTCATAGTTTCTAGACCTTAAATTTCTGCCAGAGCTGAAACCGAAGGGAAAGCAAGTCTGTATCATATATATCATCAAATCTGCCCATTCACTTCCCAAATTTGGTTTCTTCCAAACAGTAAGTATGTGTGCCAACAACATATACAGGGTCACACCAACTTTGAGTTCTCCCATAACTGTGGACTTCTCAAACACATGAGCCAATAAATTCTACTATTATTTAAAAGTCTCTGTGAGTTGGGTTTTCTATTACTTACAACTAAATGCATTTTAAATACTTTGCTGTCCACATGATTTCAGTGGTTGGAGATAGAAGGGAGGGTACAGCATGAAGGAACGTTATGGGCAGAAGCCAAAGGTGAGGAAGTACCAAACATCATGGGAGATGATACTGAAATTGTACCTGAACTTCACTCTGTGGTCACTGGGAATTCATTGGTGGTTTTAGAGTAGTGGGGAGTCACTTTCAGATCTGTGTCTTAGAACTATAACTCTGTCTCAACAGGTTTCAACTACTATTCTATACCTCTATCTGTTCGTCTTTGGTTTTAAAGGTTATTGTACATAAGGAAAAAATAATAATATCCCAATATTTCCACTAATAGGTAAAAAAATGTGTCTCTGAAGCTAAGTGGGAAATTATATTCTCAGGGAAGATTCTGGGGGAAAAATGTTTCTGAGAAACAGATGGTATCTCAGAGCCTCAAGTCTGTTGGCTTATAACACCAAGGCAATGAACTTTATGCCAACAATTAAACTAGTCTTCCCAGTAAAATGGCAAACCCCTCGATCACATGGCTCCCGATGATGCTGCCAGTATGAAGTGTTTAGATTCCCCAGAGGAAAATAAGAAGAAAACTGCAGCACCAGTAAGTAACAAGAGAACATTATACTGTAAGGAGATAAGGGAAGACAAATGACATTTCCTCAACAGCTAGTCACTGCCATACAATATTCTAGGTGCCTGTCATTCCTCAGCTTACTCTGTCCTTAAAGAGCAGAGATGCAGTTTCCTGCCTGCCTTACCCCCAAAGTCTACAGTGTCATGTGTGATTTTAAAGCTTTAAAGACTAAATCATGAAAGCGCCAGGCAAATACTCCCACTCGCTACCATTCAGCTCAAGTACCATACATTTCATCCAGTTTCTATGACTCTATCCCCCCTCCTTTGGTTTGTTTCTTTTCTGGGGTCTAGAAGCACTGACAGCTCACCCCAGACAATTTAACATCCAGCTACCTAGGAAACTGAGAATTTCTTTTCCTGTCGTGTCATTTCTAGTAGTTAGGACAGTTTGTTCATTTGCTTTTTTAATAGAAAGGTAGATCGAGAGGAGAAGAGGGTGTGGCAGTTATCAGAGGATGTTCAGAAATATCTGGGTACCCATTAATGCCACATGGTAAAGTTGTACTTCTCCACTCTTTAAAAGGTAAGTGTGGTCCTGTGATGTGTTTGGTCAATGAAATTGTGAATGGAATCAATCTGTATTACTTACAAGAAGGTTTAGAGCCAGTGCACATTTGCCATAATTACTTCCCTGCCAAAGTTCTTGTGGTAGCATGTCAAGATAAAGACTGTACCTGTGAGTGATGATGATAAGAAAGAGCTCCCTGATGAGCATGTAGGTTGGCACATAGAAGAAGCAAAACCTGTGCAGTATCAAACCACTGCGATTTGGAGATGTTTGTTACTGCAGCATAAATCAGCTTATCCTGACTGATTCAGAGGGATTGACTATAATGACACAGAATATATTTGTCACAAGTTCCTCTTTCTCCTATCTGTTCCTCTTTCTTTCTCTCTCACATACACACATGTGCAAGCACTCACGCACACGCAAACATCATTATTTGGTTTAACTTGGTTTAACTCTCAAATTACCAGAGAAGGGACTTTAATCAGCTTCACTTAGGATCAGGAATCCGCTCCTAGTCTAGTCAAACATAGCCAGGGGTAAAAGAAAAAAAGAGTTCATGGGGGGAGGCATTTAAGGCAGCTTATTATGAGCTAGACATATGATAGCAACAGCGAATACTGAGACAAAGGTTTGTGGAGTTATGGTTCTAAGAGTTTCATGGCGATTAGCTCTCATAAACTTCAGAACAACTTTATGAATTAGGTACTAACATGACAAGCCCCATTCTATAGACAAAAAGAAAATGAAGATATATAGAGGAAGGGTAATGTGCCCAAGGTCATAGCTGATAAGGAGGTTCAAGATGTGAAACCAGGCAACCTCACATAGGAGTCCTTACACTTAACCCGAATGCCATGCTGTAACTGGCATCTGCTGTAAACACCTTGTGTCTCCAAGCAGAGCAGAAATCCATGACAAAAATCCTCCACACCTGTAAGACTGCTTTAGTAAAGGAAGGAACCAGCTTTACTAAGCATTGTGCTAGATGTATCCACATTAGAGGACTACTGTCATCGAATGGTAGGGGATGTCCTTCGAGAGGTTCAATTACTTGCTGAAGTCTTTATAATTAGTAAATGGCAGCCGTGACTCAGCACCAAGCCTCTTGATTCCAAATCTACCACTCTTTTGGAAATGCCAGAGTATTTTTGCCACTGTCAGGAATCATGAACCAATCTTGTTCCCCGCCCACTCAGTGCCTTCAAATGACACTACTGCGGTGGCTCTGAAGGCAATGACAAAGGCACCTTTCTTGCAGTGGCACTGGAGACATTCAGAGGCCAAACTCCAGGCCTTCCCTATAGCTATACTACCTTGGCACCAGGTTTTCATAGTGTCATCTGGATCCCAAGCCAAAGAAGAAGAATCCTTGAACTGGAAGGGACCCAGGATCTCACCAGGCTAAGGGTTCCAGTTAGGCTCATCCCACCAGGAAACTGGAGCAGGAACCAGGAACTTGGAAGCAGGCCAGGTGGTCGGAGTAGATACACTTGGAGAGGTCAGACAGGGAAGTTGTAACTTAAGGCTGTTCACGGTGGGGTATGCCAGGGGATTTCTTCCTGGGCCACATTTACTCTGCATAACTGCACATCTGACTTCTCCTACCCCTTTATTTGAGGATAGAGCTCCTAATATTCTATTAGACTTTACCATTATTGGCTCAGGTTCTGAGAAGCCAGAGCCTTGAGGAGCAATGATAGTTGCTGAGACCTAGTGGGCTAGGGCAGGCCTGGACTAACCTTACACACACCCTTTCTCTAAGGGAATAACAGTACTAATAACAACAACAACAATGATGATTATTACCATCTGTGGATCACTTGCCATGGGCTAATCTTGAGCACACTCATTTGTTGATCCAATACATATTTAAAGAGAAGACTAAGGCTGAATCATTTCCATCACACACAGCAAAGAAGCCCAAAACCAGCATTTGAATTCACATTTGTCTGATTCCCCAAGCTTTCCTCTGCACAGTGCTGGCATCCCAGTGGACAGATAATCTTCAACAGGCCAGAGCATGGCCCTGAAATTGACCAAATGGGCTCATTACTTCCTAGATGAGGAGGAAAAAGAAGGAAAGAGGGGAAGTCAGGAAAATAATGAGAATGAAGAAGCTACAGACAGCAGTGGACAGGAGGAGAGAAATAGCAGGAGGGAGAGAGAGGCCAGGAGAACAGAGCTCCCCAGACAATCTTATGTAATACCAACGGATCGAGAGGAGAGAAAGGTGGAGAAGGATTGCAGGCTGTGTAATTGTTCTTCTGACCTTCGCTCCCCAAAGATCAATGGGTGTGCCAGCAGTCTAACTGAGTACTCCTGCTATTCTTCAAAGCCAGATGCTTTCCCAGAAGAAAAGGGGGATGGAAAGATCAGCAGTGCCCAAAGTCTGGGGACCAAATCCCCTTCATGCTGCTTCTGTGCCTGGGAATCCACATTCTGCCTCTCAGAGCTGAGGGGGTGCCTTCATGCTCAGAGGGCAGGATGTAGAGAGTTGGCAACTGTACTCCTCCTGGAGTTCTGAAACAAGCAGCACTAGGCTCCAAGCACTACATGCTTGAGAGTCTGAGCATTCGAACCCAGAAGGCTCCATTTGTTTCTCTTCGATTCACTTTGTCTTTCTGTGGTACCGTCCTTGGAGATCATCAGTTTACAACTGTCTGTGACATGCGTGTCAGCCCCAGGGAACGACAGAGGAGGCTCAGAAAAGGTAAGTGGAGCCCAAGTGACAAGGGCACCCCTTCCGTCATTGGCTTCCTGCATGGGGTGCCACCTCATACCAGGGTTCAGGCTCCCACTGTGCCTCACCTGCTATGTTCAGGCTTTGGAGAGACAAGACATGCAGAAGCCTTCCACTGATTTTCTATCTTAGTCCCTTAAAGAACTACTGCCCTGAGTGCTTAAACCCTTCCCTGTTCTGGGGGCTTGGGCTCACGAGCTCCTTGACTAATTAGCTCAGTGACCTTGGAGAAGTTACTTAATATTGCTATACCTCAGTTTCCATTAACTATAAAAATGAGGATAATCAACATATATAGCTTAGAGTGTCAGTGTGAGGACCAAGTAGGTTAGCCTATATGTAAAGTGATTAGAACAGAGCCTGGCAATTTGTAGATGCACAGTGAATGTTTCCCCCAAAAAAGCCAAAGTGTTCCTTTATCTTGTTCTTTCCCTTGAGCCTAAGCTAAGATGCCAGCTCTCTGCAACCTTGGCTCTGGATCAAACAGAACAGAGGGGAAGGGGGAAGCATCACTGGAAATAGAATGAGAAAGAAGAAAAAGAGAAGGGACGGGAATAATATTTGCTGAGTAGCGATGACATGCCAGACATGTGCTTGAGGCTTCCACATGTGCTGCTGTTAGTTTAACTATTAATAAATGTAATGACACTAACATTATTACAGTGAACACAGTGCTGGAGTGCTTTATGCAGGGCAAACCCTGCCACCATTAAATGCACAAGCTCCCTTAGTCCTGACAACAACCAGAAAACACAGGTTCTGTTCACTATCCCCATTGTGCAGAAGAGGGAATGGGGTTCAGGGAAGTGAGGAGACCTGCTTTTCCATGGCAGGATTCAAAGACCATTGTGTGACCTCACATCTGCACCACTGGAGCCATGAGGTTGTTATGAGTCTAGGCCTTCTGGGGAACAGGTTCATGAGAACACGTCCCAGGTCCCAGGAGGGAGAGGAAGGCAGCGGGGAGCCTGCTTCCCTTCCTCTCTCTCTGCCTGCCTCTCTGCCTACTTGTGATCTCTGTCTGTCACATAAATAAATAAAAATATTTTTAAAAAAAGAAGATGTGAGTAGGCAGGGCACTAAACTTCCTTAAGGTCCACAGAAAGAGACAAAAGTTCAGAGAAGTCAAGTGGTTTGAGCAAAGTCACAAGCAGACATAGGTAGGATACCCTCCAAGAAGCCCCATAGGACGCGGCACTTTTGGTCTCATGACCGTGCTCTCATTGCAGGGTTCCCCTTAGGCATCACCTCCTCAGAGAGTCCTTTGAAGGCCACCCTCGCTGAAGTAGACCCTCCATCACTCCCTCACCACCTGCTGCACCGCAGTTCTCTTCACAATGCTCGTCATCACCACTCACCGCTGCATCGTAGCTTTACCCACGGTATTATCTGCCCTGCCTACATCACAGAAAAGTCAACTTTCTGAGGGCGGGGATGTTTGTCTCTTTTGCTCACTGCTATATTCACAGGACTTAAGGCAGTGCTTGGCATGTGATCAGCACTCAATATTGTTGAATGAATGATAAGCTTATTATTAAGTAATTAATCACATTATGCTATAAATATCTTGGCACTTTCCCAATCTCTACTCTTTAAACTCTCAGTGAGATCAGGGATGGGATGACCGGTGTCTCCTCAGAGTTTAGTACTATGCTTGATAAAGAGTAGCTGCTCAGTAATTGTTCTAAAATGAGTGAATGAATGAATGGGGCAGAACTGAGTTTTTAGCTTTTACTCTGGTCTTTGTTTCTCTTCCCCGGGTACTGGAGAGCTCACTAGAGAGGATAAAGTTGGAGGCAGCCATGTATAAATGTGGCTTAGCCAATGGAAAGGGAAGGGAGGAGTGTCCTGGGGCGGAGCCCCTGAGAAATAGTCTGTTAAAGTGTACTCAAACACCAGCCACTACCCACACTTCTGTGACTTAGTCAGAAAAAGACCCTGAGGCATCTCCTGTGACTTTGACCTCCTGTAACTGAAGGACTCTGGGACACAGGTGGTACTCTCCTCCTCTCAAAAAAACTTTATGACTCAATCAAGATTCTGAGTTTTACTTTATTTTTTTTTTAAGTACACAAAGGGTCTGTGGCTTCAGAGGGTGTGAAAACTCTTCCTCATATCTTGACAGAATATTTCTCCATCCAAGAGAAGAAAAACAAGCCCAGCCAGGTAAGCACACGGAATAACAGATGTGTTTTTCCAAGATTATGCCCAAGGGAGAGAAAATAAAGGTTTGCTGGATGCAGATGTCCTAAAAGCAGCAAGTTTATCCTGTAACCTTGCCAAGGCAATGCCTGCTGTTCTCAATGTTAATGCCAGAGTAAGAGAAAGGAGAGGAACATTCCAAGAGTAAATCAACTCCAAGCTCTAAGGCAAACAAGAAGAGAAATAGGAGGGCCCTCCAGGTTGAGCTCAATGATGAAAATCAGTCTGTGGCTCTCCTTCCTCGCTGATGTAGAGTTTTAGCAGGGCCACTTTCCTCTGGAGGCAGGGAGACATACTGGAAGGGATCAGAGAGGTCTGGGTTGGGATGGAGGCTCTTTCACTTACTGTATGACTTCAGGAAAATTGCTTAGTCTCTCCCATTTGAGGATATCCAGGAGGCAGACCCCACCCTAAAACCTCTACCCGCAATGCCAGTGATGCTTGATGCTATACCATTAGCAGTCAGTAGTCCCTACTATTTTTTTAAATTTTATTTAGTTATTTGTGAGAGGGAGAGAGTGAATGCAAAGCAAGGAGTTGGAGAGGTAGACTTCAAGCTGAGCACAGGGCCCGATGCAGGTCTCAAGACCACAACCCTGAGGTCATGACCTGAGTCAAAATCAAGAGTCGGATGCCTAACCAACTGAGTCACCCAGGTGCCCCCAAGTAGTCCCTACTATTAAGAATTTCTGCTCCTTGGAATCTTGGTTGAATCAGTAGACATAGGAGAGCACATTCTACCAATGTACCAAGGACCCCAAGCTTAAGTCCTATAGCTGGGACTCAAGTTCATCTCTGCTTACCTCCAAAGCCTGTGATCTTGTCATTTTCCCTTTTAACCTTCCAAAGATGAATCAAGAAAACCAGGACCCACAGAGTCAGTTCAAATGAAATTAAGCTTAATACCGAACACCAAGACATTAAGATAGCTGTGCAGTATTGGGGAAACAGCAGTAATGTGGAGTCAAAAGACCCAAGTCTAGATCCCAGGCTTGAGCACGTATGAAGTGTTTAGGACCTGTAAAGGTCTGTTTATTTTACTTTACTGAGTTTCAGTTTCTTTATGGGCAAAATGGGGCAAATGCCTGTTATCAGTCAAGATACATTAAATTATGGTGCAGTAACAAATAGCACCAAAATGTAAATGACCAAAAACAACAGAGATATTTTGCTTATGCTGTGCATCTTTCTCAGTTCATTTTGGGGTTCTTCTCTATACCGGCCTCACTCCAGGGTCTAGGCTGATGACATATCTCCTGACTACCCCTGGCCACTCTGGCAAAGGGAACAAAAAACCCACTTTGGCCTCATATCTGCACTTAAATGCTCAGCTGGAAATGAACAAACATTACTTTTAGAATTTCACAGTTCTTACATGGAACCGGTTGCATGGTACTCCTGAGCACAGCAGGGCAGGAATCATGTTCCTACTATGCTCTCAGAAGATCGGGGAACAACACCTTTTGGTGAATGGCATCAAGAGCTACCTAGTTTCTCATCCTGGATACCTCATAGGGATGCTAGGGAGATTAAATGAGAAAATACAGAGATAAATGTAGTATAAAGAATAAACTAAGTTTTTGAGCCTTAAAAGCAATGAGTGAGTAACTCCCCATATCTTTTTTTCTCCCCTCACTTGAATACTTGAATGCACTATCCTTTGAGAAATGTGACTGGTGGGGATGTCAGAGTTTATCTGCTGAGGTTAGAGACTCGCATTTCCTAGCCCAGTAGTTCAGGATGCAGTAAAGGAATCTGTCTTTCTCTGCCACAAGGCACGGAAATAGGAATGCAATCGTTGAGTCGGTGCCAATGTGGGTAAGCCATGAAAAGGATCATAGAATTATAGGATTTTAGATCTGCAAGGGATCCCAACTGTCCTCAGTCCATGTGCTCGTCTTTTCAGAGGAGGAAAGGGAAGCTCAGGGACGGACAATGACTTACCCCACAATCACAGAGAAATATAGTGGCAGACCAGAGTATGAGTCTTCTCTGCCTCCCTGCCACACCAAGCCATGAGTCCGCTTCCTCTAGTTTTTCATTCTGATATAAGATGTTGATACCAAATCCAGACTGGCCTGTGGGTGACGTTTTTCCTTACACACTTTGAATCATTAATCTGGATATACCCTAGAACCATTCCTTCATAATAAAGTATGGAAAAATAAAGGGATGTCTACAGGATTTTAGCCAGTCTGCAAAGACCTAATTTAATAAGCATTAAATACCTGGTCCTTGGGAAAGATGATAGGAAAACCAATTTGTAAAAAAGACAAAAATCAATACAATTCCTGTTTTCAAAAAGCTTCCTGTCTAGTGAGGGAGGACACATGAGTACAGAGACAAATGAAAACATCAACATAGCTAAGTCAGGGGTACTCTGGGGGTGCTATGGGAACCCAAAAGTGGGGATGGGGTGGGAAAACAGGTGGGATGGGGAGAGTCAGGGAAAGCTCACTGGAGGCGGTTTCACCTGAGCTGAACTTCTGAAGGATAATGAGGGTGGAGTAGGGGAGAGAGTCAAGAGAAAAAGAGAGGAAGGACATTCCAGGCAGAGGCAGAGGTCCCAGCAGGTAACTGGGGATGGGAAACAGCTCCCCGAGGGCCCTGCTGCACCCAGGTATCTGTGCAGGAAAGGCAGGACATGATGGCAAGCTGACCAGGGGCCAAATCTCCTGGCCTCGTGAGCTAAGCCAAGGAGTCTGGACATCCATCATCTGAAAGCCCCAAGGAGCAGGGATCACTGTTACTGCCGTGGCTAGCCTATAGACCGGAAAGACTGGCTTGTAAGGGGTTTGAAATTTACTCTTCTCTGGAAAAAATGAGTCAAGTGGTTTGGAGTAGAAAATGAACCCACTCCAAGAAAGCTCTAAGTTGTGATTTCTGGAACGGGTGTTCTTGGGTGTCAATAAAACAGCACAGGATCTTCCTTCCTTTTCCTGGGCTCCCGGGGTGGAGGCACACTCACTGCCTTACAGGTCCTTCCCCTTCCAACCCCTGCCTGGGGGAAATTTCTGGTGAAAAATGAAGCCACATCTGCTGACCATTTCTTTATCTCCCCACCCCATAATCATGGAATAAATGATTGGAGATGGAGGGCACCTTCCCCACCTCCGTCACCCTGTGCCCCACGCCACAGCGCGTTGTATGGGCGCATCATTCATGGTGCCCCAGGACTGGGAAGGCGGGGAGCTGCCTCTCATGGCCGATACCTCACTAAGCCTGGCATCGTGGTGGGGGTGAGGGCGGGCTCCGTAAGTACTGAATAATGGGAAGAACAGATAACTCATGGTGGCAAACTCGAGTCTGTATTTTGTGAATGTAGTTATGGGAAAGTTCTTACAATGGAACCAACCTAGGATAACATTTGTTTGTGCACTTTGCAAATCATTCATTCAACAAATACGGGAATGCTCATTTCTGTGCCAGGCACTGCAGTGGGCTTTTGGGGTGCATCAGTAAATAATATAGACAAAATCCTGCTGATGGTGTTTATGTTTGAGAGAGCCAGCCAAGGAATGAACAGACAAATGCAGAATATGATGATAGGTGGGATAATGACTCTAAAAAAAAAAATTAAGCAAATTTAAAGGACTAGAGAGTAACTGGTAGTGGTCAGGGAAGATTTCCTGAGCAGGTGACATTTGAGGGGAGACCAGCATGAGCTGAGGGGGCAAGCGAGAGTATGTTTTAGCAGAACGTCCCAGGGAGGGAGAGGAGTACATGCAGGCCCTAGAGAAGGCTACCTGCTCCCTGTGCCGCTGAAACAATGCAGAAGGGGAGCAGGGAAGAAAATGAAGCCAGAGGTACCCAGGGGCCACAGACAGGCCCTCCAAATTGCCTGCTTCAAAACTACATATTTAAAGCCTTTGAATAGCTTTTTAAAAAAATCTTGATTTTTTTCAGCCTCACCGTCCCCATCTATAAAATGGGAATAACCGTTTGTACCTATAGGATCATTGAGAGGATGCCAGGAGATGCTCCTGGTAGTAAAGGTTGCGGCAAAAGTTAGCTATCATTGTTGTCCTTGTTGTTAGCATCTCTACTTTAGAATCAGGTGGAGAGGTTTATGTGATGCTCAGGCCTTCCTTCCTCTGACATTCTCTCCAACTTTGCTTCCTTTCCGTGGCTCTGTCTTCCTTTTTGCTACAGGAAGGGAAGGAGAACGTCCTGGGGTTGTTCACACACAATCCTGTTTGAGTAGAGAATCACTGATGAAACACGTCCGTGTGTAAAGAAACGTTGCATGTCCAGCTACAGCAAGAGCTGTGTAATTCTGATCTTTAAACCAACTGAGAACTGGAACCACGTCCCATCTGAATCCCTGTGGTAGCAGGTTACAGCAGGAAAGCCTAGGCTTTGTTTGTCAGGGACCTGGTTCAAGACCGAGGCTCACCAGTTACTAAACAGCAAGTGGGTCCCTGGCCTCTGCCTCTCTGAGCCTCACTTCTCTTCTTTATAAAATGTAGAAATAAATAAGTGTATGTATCCAAATACATACACACATACGTATGTACATGTGTATATATACAATATTTATGTATTTACTATATATTTATATTACGTAATATATAAATAATATATAAATTAATATTTATATTTATAAATTTATATTTCTGTATTTAGTATATTTTATAGAAATGTAATATGAATATATTCAAATATATTAATACATTTGAATATATTACATTTGAATATGAATAGATATTTATATAAATAAATAAATTTATATATTTATATCTATATTATATATAGATACTAAAGTTGTATAAACATAGGACTATCACAGGCGATGTGGAATAAATGATAGTGATCATGCTGGGGAAAATATGTTTGAAAAATCATGTACATCTAAAGGCCAGCAGCGCACCAGGGGGATTAACAGCATAGGTGCGTTTTGTTACAGGATGGCGAGATTGCCTTTGAAAGCAGATGGGTAGAATACAATTGGGATTTTATATTAGGCATTTAGTGAGTGCCAGCAAAGTAGAAGAATGGTATTTGATCAGGAGGAAAAAAATGAATCCTTTTTTACAGAGGATGTTGGCTTATAGAATGGCCTCTTACTCAGGAGCAGTATGCCCTAATGCAGAAGGAAGGACGGAGCAATGGGCTCCATATTCAGCCCCCCTATGTGATCTTATCTAGAATCCCTAGGTTAGAGGTTCCTTCTCAAAAAAATAAGGCAGATATCATGAAGCCGCCGTCCTCTGTTGAGGCGAGAGATCCAATGGCCCCAACTAGTCTTGATATTTTTATTTCTCTTGATTTGAAATACTATATAAAACCTCATATTTTATGGGGCGCCTGGGTGGCTCAGTGGGTTAAAGCCTCTGCCTTTGGCTCAGGTCATGATCCTGGGGTCCTGGGAGCGAGCCCCGCATCGGGCTCTCTGCTCAGCAGGGAGCCTGCTTCCTCCTCTCTCCCTGCCTGCCTCTCTGCCTACTTGTGATCTCTGTCAAGTAAATAAATAAAATCTTAAAAAAAAAAAAAACAACCTCCTATTTTAAATATGACCAGTCTCTGCAACCGCTCTGGAAAACAGCGTGGAGGTTCCTCAAAAAGTTGAAAATAGAACTACCCTATGACCCAGCAATTGCACTACTGGGTATTTACCCTAAAGATACAAACGTAGTGATCCGAAGGGGCACGTGCACCCGAATGTTTATAGCAGCAATGTCTACAATAGCCAAACTATGGAAAGAGCCTAGATGTCCATCAAC
>PISX010010747.1:0-68842 GCA_004024625.1 Mellivora capensis
CCTGCAATTGCGCTACTGGGTATTTACCCCAAAGATACAGATGTGGTGAAAAGAAGGGCCATCTGTACCCCAATGTTTATATCAGCAATGGCCACAGTCGCCAAACTGTGGAAAGAACCAAGATGCCCTTCCACGGACGAATGGATAAGGAAGATGTGGTCCATATACACTATGGAGTATTATGCCTCCATCAGAAAGGTTGAATACCCAACTTTTGTAGCAACATGGATGGGACTGGAAAAGATTATGCTGAGTGAAATAAGTCAAGCAGAGAGAATCAATTATCATATGGTTTCACTTATTTGCGGAGCATAACAAATAACACGGAGGACATGGGGAGATGGAGAGGAGAAGGGAGTTGAGGGAAATTGGAAGGGGAGATGAACCATGAGAGACTATGGACTCTGAAAAACAACTGGAGGGTTTTGAAGGAGCGGGGGGTGGGAGGTTGGGGGAGCCAGGTGGTGGGTATTATGGAGGGTACGCATTGCATGGAGCACTGGATGTGGTGCAAAAACTATGAATTCTGTTACGCTGAAAAGAAATTAAAAAAAAAATCTCAAAAAAATTTGCCAAATTCTAAGCGTATCTGTGAAGCTATCAAATCTATGTTTAAAAACAGAGGTGGGGAGGGGGTTTCCCAAAGTCTCTTGGGTGGGGGGGGAGGGGAAGATGCATAATGGTCTCAGTTAAAAGCTCTTGATTTTAAAAGTGCCTTGCTCCAGGAGCTGGGTTAAATCAGAACTACACTGTCTTACTAAAAGTGCCACACAGCCTTGACTCAGCTTAGTCCCTGATTGGATAAAGGGGATCATTCTCCTTCTGAGTCAATAATAACCAGCAGAAGAAATGATTAACATCCTCTGGTGAAAGGTAAAATCATCTGGAGCCATCATGTCTGTCATTCAAACAAAAAAGCGTTAGGTATGACAAGAAATATGATTGTATAACCAAACTCCAAGAGAAAAATTAGACTGTAGAACATACTTACAGTTGATGTAGATATTGTAGCTAAATGACATGGCTTTCAAATAGCCCTATTATGCTAAAAAAATAAACAGAAGAAATATAGATAAAAATGGGAAAATTTCATCAGGAAATTAGAATCAGAAAAAGCAAATAGAAATTTCAGAAATAAAAAAATATATGAAATTAAGTAACAATGGATACAGTTAACATAAATTAGACACAGAACAAGACAGGATTAAAGAATGAGAAGAAAGACTAGTAGAATATATCTCAAAATAAGACATATATAGAAGAAGAATGGAAGTAGGAATAAGAATGGAGTAGATATTTGGGATTCAGTGACTATGTAACACACACATAATTAGATTTCAGATGAAGGAAAGAAAAGAGAAAAAACATACATCAAAAATAAACAGGAAACTCAATTTTGTCATTAATTACATTAAAAGTAAATGGATTAAATACTATCTTCAGTGAAAGACTAAGAAGGTGAAAATGAAAAGCAAAAATCTAAATTTATGTTGATTACAAGGGCTACACCCTAAATGTAAGGACAGTGAATGGCTTAAAATAAAAGGAAACACAACAAAATACTAATCAAAGGCAACCTGGTATAGCTATACTAGTATCAGACAAATAGTTCTTAAGGTAAATATTACCAAGATATTAAGAGACATTTTATAAGTATAAATGAGTTAGCCCAAAAGGAAGATACGCAGTTTTAAATCTGCATGTTTCCAATAATATATTTTAAAAATGAAGCAAGCATTAAAAGAACTAAAAAGATGTAGAAATATGTATCACTAAGAATATAGAATGTCTGTAGAAATTTGGATTGACATATATATCTTTTATATGACATATGTATAACTTTATATAACATTTATATATGACAAGTAACTTTTATATATATGACACATGTAACTTTTAATTGACATATTCAGAACACTATGCCTAGCATCATCTAAATTCATTTTCTTTTCAAGTGCACAGTAAATCTTTACTATAATTGATTATGTGATGGGTCAAAGCAAGCTCCAACAAATATCAAAATCTTGAAATTATTCAGAGCATGTCTCTGTGTACAGTATAAATAAGATGGAAAAGAATAACAAACAGGTAACTGCCTAACTGTTTGGTAAGCTGACTGATATACTTCTAAATAATCGGTAGCTGAAGAAGAACCCTTAATAAAAATTAGAAGGCATTTTCATCTGAAAGATAATTAATGATATGATATATCAGAAGTTGTGGTACTGAGCTAAAGCAATACTAAGAGGGGAATTTAGAGATTTTAATGCATATATTAAAAAATAATAAAAGCTGAAAGTCAGTGATTTAAACTTCTTTCTCAGAAAAGTAGAAAATAAGAACAGCAAGCCAAATCCAAATAGAGTAGGAAGAAGGAAACAATAAAAATGAGACCAGAAATCAATGAAATAGAAAATGAGTATGTAATAAAGTAAATGAAATAAAAGCTGGTTCCTTGAAAACATTAGTAAAATTGATAAACCCTTAGAAAGACCTGTCAAGGGAAAAAAATAGACAATATACAAATTACTTATGTCAAGAATGAAATAGGAGACATTACTACAGAGCCAATTGACATTAAGAAGAAAAGAAGAAAATATTATAAACAACTTCATGGCAATACATTTAATATTTAGAAACAAAATCAATTTTTCAAAAATGAAATTCACCAAAATTGACAGAAGAAATGAAACATTTGAGTATTCTTATATTGGCTAAAGAAATTGAGTCTATTAATAAAAGCCTTACCACAAAAAACTGAGATGGTCTCATAAATAGAGTTTTACAAATATGGAAGAAAGAAATAAGCATGAATACTTCCTACTCTTCTTATGAGGCAGTATAATCTTGGTCCCTAAACTGATAAAATCATTAAATGAAAGAAATTATAAACCCATGTCTTTCATCTGTTCAGATATACAAATCCTATCCAAAACATTAGTTAATTGAATCTAGCAACATGACAATAGGATGGCATACCACAGCTTTATTCCAAGAGTGTTTAGTATTCAGCAAAAATAAAAAAATATAATTCTTCATATAAAGAGATGCAAAAAGTGTATGATGAAATTCATAAGAGTTTATTATTTATCATAAAATTCTCAACAAACTCTTAGCTTTCTTAAATTCATAAGGATTATCTACAAAAAATTAAAACCACCAGAGCAAAAATAACACTTGTGTGACAGTAAGGGAAGATTTCTCCTGAGACCGAGAATGTGACATAAAAGTCTACCATAACTGTTTTTATTCAACATTGAATTGAAGATCTTAGTTGGTATACTAATGGCAAAACCAAACAAAAACCCAGATAAACAAACAAACAGGCATGTGTAGTGGAAAGGAAGAAATAAAATATTCACATTATATATAGATGATATGATTTTGTCAAAAATTTAAATGAATTTAGAGACAAGCCATTATGATTAAAATGTGAATTTAGCAAGATTTCAGGATATATAAAAATTGATTAGAATAGATAAGTGACTTTGGCACAATATCTGGATAAAAGATCATTTTCTAACATGGATCTCTGTTTTTATATACCAGCAATAAATAACTAGAAATTGACATTTAAAGAATTACACCATTTTGTAACAGTAATAGGAAACAACATATGTCTGAGAGTAAATTTAATGTAAGATATAAAATTACACACATTTTAAACTGAAAAACCGCAATTCATTCTTGGAAGAAATTAAAAATCTAAATAAATGGGGCAATATACCATGACCATAGATTGAGAGATCCAATATTATAAAGATGTTGGCTTGTCTTAAATTGAGCCATACATTCGAGGTGATTACACTGAAAATCCCAGCATTTTCCCCCCAGCATAATTAACATAAAGTGTACAGTATAGTTCAGGTGTGCAAAATAGTGAGTCAATAATTCTGTACATTACTCAGTGCTCATCACAATATTTCACCCATCCCCACCCCACACCCACCTTCCCCTATTTCACCCATCCCCACCCCACACCCACCTTCCCTCTGGTAACCATCAGTTGTTCTCTATATTTAAGAGGTGGTGGGTATTATGGAGGGCATGCATTGCATGGAGCACTGGGTGTGGTGTAAAACTATGAATTCTGTTATGTTGAAAAGAAATGAAATAAAAAAAGAATTTTCCATTTCAAAAAAAAAAAAAGAGTCTGTTTTCTTGTTTTTCTCTTACTTTCTTTGTTTCGTTTCCTAAATTCCACATGAGTGAAATCATGGTATTTGTCTTTCTATGACTGACTTATTTAACTTAGCATTATACCCTCTGGATCCATCCATGTTGTTGCAAATGGCAACCTCCTGAATGGGAGAAGGTATTTGCAAAGGACATAGCCGATAAATGGCTAGTATTCAAAATCTATAAAGAACGTATAAGCCAACACTCCCCACCCCTAAAATAATCCAATTAAAACATGGGCAGAAGATATAAACAGACATTTCTCCAAAAAAGATATCCAAATGGCCAAAAGACACATGAAAAGATGCTCAGCATCACTAACCATCAGGGAAATGCAAATCAAAACCACAATGAGCTATCACCTCACAACTGTTAGAATGGCTAAAATAAAAAACACAAGAAACAGCAAATATTGGCAAGGATGCAGAGAAAAAGGAACCCTCTTACACTCTTGGTGGGAATGCAAATTGGTACTGCCACTGTGGAAAACAGTATGGAGGTTCCTTAAAAATTAAAAATAGAACTACCATATGATCTAGTAATTCCACTACCAGGCATTTAACCAAAAAATATGAATACACTAATTTAAAAAGATATATGCACTACTGTGTTTATCACAGCATTATTTACAGTAGCCAAATTATGGAAGCAACCCAGTGTTCATTGATAGTTGAATGGATAAAGAAGAGTGGTATATATATACAATGGAACATTACTCAGCTATAAAGAAGAATGAAATTATGCCAAAATTCAAGCACTTTTAATGGAAGTTCACAAGCTGATTCTAAAATTTTATATGTAAGTGCAAAGCACCTAAAACAGTCAAAATAATGTTGAAGAGCAAAGATGGAGGACCTATTCTACCAGATTGAAGAGTTAATTTTGAAGCTGTAGTGATTAAGAGTGTGATATTGAGGCAAGGATAGATAATAGACCAATGGAACAGAATACAACATTCAGAAACAAACCCACACATAAATAGTCAATTTTATGAAAGATGACATTGCAGTGCAGTGGGAGAAGGAGAGTATTTTAAAATAAATGATGCTGGTTATTTGGGATACTCATAAAAATATGAATTGCCACCACTACCTCATATAAAAATCAATTCCAGATAAATTGCAATTCTAAATTTACAGGCCAAAAGATATAATTTTAAAATAAATCAGAAGAGAAAAATTTGATGACTAAGCAAAGATTTCTTAAACAGCATACATGCTCTAAGGATAAAATGAAGAACTATTTGCCAAAAGACACTATCAAGATAGTAAAATGGCAAGCCAAGTCACAGAGTGGAAAAAGATATTTTTCAATACATATAAATACATAGGTGTTTTCAATACAAAGGGCCTGTATCCAGAATGTATAAACTCTACAAATCAATAATGAAAAGACAACATGATTTCATTTATATTGTGTTTAAAACTAGGCACAACTAAGCTGTGGTGTAAAAACAGGGTAGTTATTACCCTTGGCTGGACTAGTGCTGGACTGGAGCATGAGAGGAGCTCAGGGGTCCTAGAGTTATATTTCTTCTTCTTGGCAGGCAGGGGGAGAGGGAGAGAGAGAATCTTAAGTGGGGCTTGATTTCATGACCCTGAGATCATGACCCAAGCCGAAATCAAGAGTTGGATGCTTAACTGACTGAGCCACCAAGGCGCCACTAGAGTTCTATTTCTTTATCTAAGTATTGGAGACATGTATGTGTTCATTTTGAGAAGAGTCATTGTGATTTATGCAATTTTTGTATGTATGTTAAACTTCAACAAACAACCAAAACCAAAACACAGCAAACAGTAGTGCTGTTTAACATCAAATACAGATGTTACTATGCATATGAGAGCTCTAGAAGAAAGCCAGGGTAGCTGCTTATGGGAAGGCATTTCTTTTTTTTTTTTTTTTTTTAAGATTTTTTATTATTTATTTATTTGACAGAGAGAGACCACAAGTAGACAGAGAGGCAGGCAGAGAGAGAGAGGAGGAAGCAGGCTCCCTGCCGAGCAGAGAGCCCGATGCGGGGCTCGATCCCAGGACCCTGAGATCATGACCTGAGCCGAAGGCTGCGGCTTAACCCACTGAGCCACCCAGGCGCCCTGGGAAGGCATTTCTTAATTCCAAATGCTGTGGTCAATGGACACCAAATGTTGTAGATCACACATTAGCAAAAAAATAGTGTGAGCAAGAATTTACAACATGTTGCGTGTTTACACATGTACTCACTATGAACATTGTAAAATATATGTCTAGTACACCATACCTCCTATGTACATGCTTTGTACATGATGAACACATGACCACAATTAAGTGTATAAAGGATGAAATAAAGAAAAAATAGGCAAAATTTTAAAAAGTTAGTTTTTTTCCATCCATCATATAAAATCCCATTAAAAAAAAAAAACTCTTTTAAAAAAGAAAAGAGCGTTGGGGTGCCTGGGTGGCTCAGTGGGTTAAAACCTCTGCCTTCAGCTCAGGTCATGATCCCAGGGTCCTGGGATCGAGCCCCGCATCGGGCTCTCTGCTCCGTGGAGAGCCTGCTTCCTCCTCTCTCTCTGCCTGCCTCTCTGCCTACTTGTGATCTCTGTCTGTCAAAATAAGTAAATAAAATCTTAAAAAAAAAACCCAAAAAGCGTGAAAGGCATGTGATTCAATATGTCAGCTATAATTAGGTCATCACTGCCTTTACCTCATATTGTCTCAGATGCTGAGCTTATACTAGGAATAAAAATATTCAGCTCAGCTTTTTTTTATTTACTTGTGCTTGTATTATTTATGCTATCTTCAATCTGCAGTTTCTTTGAAAGAATCTTTTAAAGCCATTTGTCCATTTTGTGGGGTGTGATTTAGTTCAAACTAAAGGATATAAGCCATAAATTCATTTAACTAGGCACATGATATAAACTGTAAGTCATGGCAACACTTCAACGTGCCTCTCTGGAAAATGTCCATTCTTCCCTAGGTGCCACATGACACCTGACCGGTAAATCCACACACTAAATGCATCTAAACAAATTTGTTTCTTACTTTAGGATGAAGAAGATAAGGCAGAAATTCTAGTATTTTCTCCCCATTCCCAGTGAATTGTCTTGAGGGCACCCACAATACATATACTTCTTGATGGGTAAGTGAAGTCACAGTTTCCCTCATGAAGTTAGTGGAATTACATCTGGGACTAGGAAGACGTGTGTAGCTCCGTGTGAACTTCACTGTGCCTGACCCATAGATTAACAGTGATCAAGGACTACTGGAATGCTTTTATCACCGCACCTCCACTAGGTATAAAGCAAGGTTTTCATGAAACTTTTTTTCTCTCTAAATTTTCAGAGTAAGAGCAGTGGACTAGAAGTCCCACATATTGTGGTTCTCATTCTGTCTGTATTTAGTTCTGTTGCTATGACAAATCTCTTCTTGGGCGTGTTACTTTACCTATCTCAATCTAATTTCTTTTCTAATTTCTTCTGCATAAAATGAGGGGTTTGTATAAAGTGAACACAAAGTTCCCTTCTAGTTATAATATGTGTTATGGCCCAGATTGTGTCCCCCTAAAATTTGTATGTTGAGTTCTAATTCCTAAGGCTCCACAATCCCCCTAAAATTTGTATGTTGACATTCTAATCCCTAATCTCACAATGTGACTATATTTGGAGATAGGGCCTTCAGAGAAGGAATCAAGTTAAAATGAGGTCAAAGTGTTGGATCTAAGCCAATAAGATTGATGTCCTTATAGGAAGCGGTTGGGACGCAGATACAGAGAATAGGCATGGGAAGACTCAGAGAGAAGATGACCATCTCTAAGCTAAAGAGACTGGCCTCAGGAGAAACCAACCTTGCTGACACCTCAATTTCAGACATCTAACTTCCAGAATGGTGAGAAAAGAAATTCTGTTGTTTAAGGCACCCACCCAATCTGTGGTACTTTGTTATGGTAGCGCTAGAAAACAAATACAATAAGTACATTTTATCCCCCAGCTTGATGGAGATATAATTGATGTGTAACATTGTGTAAGTTTAAGGTGCACAATGTAATGATTCAGTACATGCATATATTGCAAAATGATTACTGCTAATTATTACCACTAATAAGGTTAGTTAACACATCCATTACCTCACGTAGTTACCATTTTGTGTGTCTGTATGTGTGTGTGTGTGTGTGTGTGTGTGTGTGTGTGGTGAGAGCTTTTAAGATCTACTATTTTAGCAGCTTTCAAAAATACAATATAGTAGTGTAGCTATAGTCAACATGCTGTGTATTACATCCCCAGAACTTATTTATCTTAAAACGGAAGTGTGGACCCTTTGACCACTTTCACCGATTTCCCCTGGACAATACTTGTAGAACTTGTAGAACACACACCATCTGCTTATAATTGAACTTGGCTTTAAAACCAACAACCTGGGGCACCCGAGTGGCTCAGTGGGTTAAAGTCTCTGCCTTCGGCTCAGGTCATGATCCCAGGGTTCTGGGATTGAACCCCACATCGAGCTCTCTGCTCAGCGGGGAGCCTGCTTCCTCCTCTCTCTCTGCCTGCCTCTCTGCCTGCTTGTGATCTCTGTCAAATAAATGAATACAATCTTAAAAAAAAAATAAAACCAACAACCTGAGCCTAAGTTACCCTTATAAAGTAACCGAGCACAGGAGAGGTAACTAAATTTGTTATCTCTATCTAGAAATAAATACTTGAACTCTTAAACTTGCTTGACAAGAACTATACTTTCCTCTCCTTCTAACTGTAAACTTAAGACTATTAGTTTACAGATTTTCCCTTACAAACATTATACCATTAGTCAGGTTGGGCAGAGTTCGTGAAAGGCCCAGAGAATCTAGAGGTGATATGGGTCATGGCCATGGTGGTTTTGTTGTTACTGTTTAATATTTATGGAGTACCCAAATCTATGTGGGAAGATTACACAGTGGTTTCTTGCGTGATGCCCAAGTTTCATCTGATGAAATACTTCTTCTTTTTTTAAATACTTCTTTACTTGCTCAGTCACCAAATATTCTCTTAAAGAAACAAGTTACCTTATTTGAATTTATAAAAACCTGATTAGTTTTCATCCCACTTATATCCTAGTAACTATTTTCCAATAAAACATCTGGTGTCCAGATAGGATGGCACTAAATCACATTTATACCTGAGAAACTAAAAGAATGTGAAACACCAAATAGGTTGTTTGCTCAAGGAGAATGGACCAACATAGCTAATTGGATTCTCTCCTTGTCTTTCTGATAGCCAAAGGCTGTTTTGGGAAGTTAACAAAGGCATATGTGAGGAAAGATATTAGACAGTAATGCTAAATCTTTGCATAATCCATTTAACAAATTACTTCTTTGAAACTGAGGTATGCTGTCAAAGGAAGGGAACACATTCAGTCAAATGTTAAAAGAATAATTGGATTGCTTGCCTCATGTGCAGTAATGGTAGGCAGGTAAAAATAGCTGTCAGGGAAAGAGGAGGTATTTTGGACTCTAGGCTCTGGTGGAAGTTCTACACTTCTTACTGGGGAGCTTTTCTGCTATTCTGCTGCTGGAAAATGAGTAAAGGAATGGATTTTTCCATAGCTGATGGATTTATCAGCAGAATGAGGAGATAGTCCTAAGTGGTTTTCAAAGTGTGTTCTCTCCACTCAGAGCAACCTGGGACAAGGGTACACGGAGGACTAGGGAGCAGGTGGTCTTTGCATCTCTCACCCAGGGATGTCAACCAGGAAAGTTCTACTTTTGTTGTTTTGTGTATTGAGCTTTATTAAAGATATCCTTTGATTAAAGTGTTTCAAAACCAAAACAACTTCAGGGACTGGTTTTAGTACTGCTCTTGCTAATCTGTGCAGAGTTTTGTGCTTGGAAACTTCTAGTCCAATGCTCTTACTCTGAAAATGCTTAAAGCTAAATGGAGTCTGTTTTTGTGCTTGGTGGAGAACTATTTGGTCTGTGTGACTGTTAGAAAGAAGGCAAAGAGGGCACCTGGGTGGCTCAGGGGGTTAAGCCTCTGCCTTTGGCTCAGGTCATGATCTCAGGGTCCTGGAATCGAGGCCCACATCGGGCTCTCTGCTCGGCAGGGAGCCTGCTTCCCCACCCCCTCTCTGCCTGTCTCTCTGCCTACTTGTGACCTCTCTCTTTCTCTGTGTCAAATAAATAAATTTTAAAAAATTAAAAAAAAAAAAAGAAAGAAAGAAGGCACATAAAGTTCCCTTGGGGCCATGACCCTGTTCAGAGTTTCTAAGGTAGCTGGTCATTTCTCAGTATGAGGTTTTAAAATTTAACCTGGTAAGTAAAGGCATTAAAACATCTCAGTGCTTTTCTTGTCCCTTAAAACCTTAATATGGATCTTTGACCACCTTTATCTTGAAGAAGGATGTGTTTTGTACTCAGAAATGCCATTTCATCAACCTGGTCATAATGGATTAAAGGGATAAAGGGTTTATTTTTCTCTCAGAAAAGAAGCTTGAGGTAGTTAGTTCTGAGGAAAGCTGGGGGACTGATGTGATGATTCCACGATGTTACCTGGGACTCTGGCTTTTTGTAATTTATAGCTGTGGTGTCCTTAGCACTGGCTTCCATCCTCAGAGTTATAAAATGATTGCCAAAGACTGAGTCATCATGTCCATATTCCAGATGAGAGGAAGGGGGAAAGGCAAAGGGCAGCAGCTTTGTTAGAGATGCCTGTCATCTTTTTAAGGATTCTCCCTGGAAAGCACATCCAACCACATTTACTGCCATCTTATTGGCCAGACTCACACCTGTTGCTAAGACTCTTTGGGCCACATTTGGCTGCAAAGGAGGGAGGGAATTTATTCCTCCCTTCCTTCCTTCCTTCCTTCCTTCCTTCCTTCCTTCCTTCCTTTAAACCATAGGATCTTGCTGCCAACAACAAAATTGGAGTTTTGTATTTAAGAAAAAGGGAAGACTAGCTATTGGATGGGTACCTGACAGTCATGGTCACAGATGTCCTGGTCACTGTAGTATTGTCTCTTTCTCTTCATCTTCCTTCTTTCATAGCATAAACTATAAACAGGAAGGTGTCAAAGGGAGATTTTCCAGTTACTAGAAATTAAGCTATATAATTCCATTCTGACAGTGGATCAGACTTTCTTTCTTATTAGAATAACTATTCACCAGATAACTTATTATATTTTAATGTGAATATTTCCCTCTCAACTATCACCAAATTTAATGATATCCAAATTTTGTCTTTATTCCTTAATTTAGTCAAAGTATGTAAATGATTACCTCTCCATTGAACAGAAGTAATTTCATGGACTCTGATTCTTTCAATATTAAAGAATTTTTTTATACCAATGAAAAGTTAAAGAAAACATATATCTAGGCATTAAATACAGTGGCTTTCAATAATTTCCAAGGTTCACTTGTGGTCTGATATTATTACTAAAAGTGGAAATATGGATTTTATATGGAAAGTACTAGTTGATAGGAATATTAGAACACTTTACCAAGAAGATTATTGCCTCTATTTTATACATATAGAACTAAGGCACCTATGGTAAGTGCTGTGAAATGTGTAAGCCTGATGATTCACAGACCTGTACCCCTGGGGCAAATGATACATTATACTTTAATTAAAAAAAAGAATTAAAGCACATTTGGTTAAGTGATAACTTCAAAGGCAAAGATGTATCAGTGAGAGAGCCAAAAATAAAACTGAGGATTCCTGACTCCTACTTCCATAGTGTAATAATTGAAGAACTCAGTAAATTAACATATTGCCTTTAGAGTCTGTAGATTATAAATTAATAAAGTCAATATAAATTAAAATTCAATTGAGATACATGAATGTTGTCTCAGGCACTAGAGCTCTTAGATTATATCAGTAAAAATGATTAAGGTTTTGAAAAGGAGCCACTATTCAGAATTAATAATCTTTCACTCAAAAACTAAGTCATTCATTCATTCATTTTCTCATTCTGCTGTGGAACATTTTGAGCACACCTAAATGAGGACCAGCCATTATGCCAGTATTGGACATTTGGACATACATAAATAAATAAGACCTTTTTTTTTCTCTCTAGAAGGCACCTTTTGGTTGGCAACACTGATTTGCAAATGGATAATGACAACATGATTCTGTCAATGATGTAAGATAGGTATGATCAGAGTGATGACAGAGGGAATGTAAGGAAGTATCTCACTTGATATAGTACCTCAGAAGAAATGTCTCAGGAAGGTTGGTCAACAAAGATGAACATACCAGGGAGAAGGAGCAGAAAAGATTTATAGTCGTGGAATAAGAATTGCTGGGACTTTAAGGGGTTGAAATACTTCTTCTTCTTCTTCTTCTTCTTTTTTTTTCTTTGCAGAGTTCTGAATTCTCTGATAAAGACAAAGAGTTTATAGGTAGATTGGTATACAACTATATAAGCTTTAGGAAACATGGCTTAGAGGACAAGGCATAGATGTGCAGCAACGGCCTTTCTAAAACTTGACTGCAGATCTGGACTTACTCTCTTAGCAACAGGTGTGACTGAACATCCTCCTGTTATGGGAGCTGCCTCTATATAGCTTACCGTGTGAAGGATAGATGATATTTGTGCTTTCCTCAAAACTCACCTATCAGGTAAGTCCCTCCACTTTCCCAGGGGAAATTGAAACCAGGAGTCATAGAAGCAAAGGGTGTTGTACTAGTGAAGCTCCTTCCATCACACAAAGGCACAATTAGAGGAAGGGAGAAGGTTTTATTTCTGAACCCTTCTTAATATAATTGAAGGATAGCTGATAGTAAAAAATAAGAGATTTCTAGTATGGAAAATGCCAAACATATGCAAAAGTAGAACCAATGGGGTAATTGATCCCAACGTACCTATTATTTAGCTTCAATTTTTTTCATTTTGCCACAGATGTACATTTTTATATTTTAGTTATTGGAGTAGTCAAAAAGTGGTAGCAGATTGAATATACTGCCTACTGGTGCAAAACATTGAGTACAACAGCCAGTGGGTTTATGGAATACAGACCTATGCCAGCCCATGGAAAGTGTTAGGGCTCATTTTTTGTGTCTTGCATGTCTCCCAACAGAGAACATTTATGTACTTCTTTTCCTGTCTCCCATCTCTTCTTTATCCATCTCTACCTCAAGAGATACTCTAAGCTAGCAAAATTTGAAACCGATTATCCTCTAGTAGCAAAAACACTGGTCTGCGGAAGACATGAGAGAGAAACAATGCCAAGGACTTTTTTATTTTTTTTGTCATGAACCAGATGGAGGCAAAAACATTTAGTCTGTTTCATTGATGCTTAAGGAGTCATGGACTTAGAGTTGGAAGCATTCTTAACATACATCTTTAAAATATTAGAAATTACAGATGTGCTGATTAAGTCCAGCTTATGGGGCTTCATTCCTGTAGAAGTCCAGTGTATGGGACTTCATTCCTTCATTCTATGTTTTAAACCCAAACTGATTTTTGCAATAACTTTCCTCCATTAGTTGTAGTGTTCTATTCTGGAGAGACACAAAGCAATTTGACAATCCCATTGAATATCTGCTAGCTCTTTAGCTATTTGAAAACAGTCTACATTTCTCCCCTTATCTTTATCTTCTTTGTTTTGAACACAGAATGCCTTCAAATATTTCTATATTGGGATACTCTCCAAAATCGTCAGAATGCTGGGTTCCCTATTCTGGATGCACCCTAAACTGTCAAATTATTGGTTAAAATGTGATGCTTGGAACTGAACAGTTTGTTGTACACAAGTATATTGAGGTTTTTAAAAACATTGTGAGATGGATACATTAATAAGTGAAATAAAGTTCATGCCCTAGGGGTCTAAAGGCAGGATTAGTTTTTTCAGCCTGAAGTTTGTTTTCCTTTCTTTTTCTTTTCATGGTTCTTTCCTTTCATTTTTCCTTATACTTAAAAAAATCAATGACAACACATTTCATATTAAGCTTGTGACCAAATAAAATGGTAGACATCTCTCATGTAAATTGTTTAAGACAGCAGATCTTTCTATTTTCTATGTGTGTCCTTGGTGTTTTGGACTTAAATAAAAATTTTACATTTATTCTCATTAAATTTCAGCCTGTCTCAGCTATTTGAAGGTCTCTGAATCCACTCAGAAGAGTAGCTAACTTTTTTAGCTTTGTATTTTTTGTCAAATTTGATAGACTTGTTCAATCTAAGTCATTTATAAAAATGTTGAATAGGATAGACACCAGCGGTTTTCTAAAAATATTCCCCAAAATGGACACAGTAAAATTAGCTCATACTTTTTGGCAGTAATTTGTTAAAACCTAAAAACCCTATTAGACTTTTTAAGTACTGCCAAAAAAAAAAAAAATAGACCCTGCATCACCACCGTGTTTCTTGTTCTTTTGATTGGCATCATTTACCATATAGGAGTCAAAATTTATTTCTTCAACACCTCAGATTGTGGACATGTGCTTCTGGCCATGAGCAAGTAACAAGAACTGGACTTACCCTCTTACAGTAAATTAGAAAACTATTTACAAAATGTATAACTGTTTAAAGACATCAGACAACAGACACCACAGGACTGTGATCTTTCAGAGAACGGAAACATGATGTAAATCCTATAATTTCCCCACTTTTGGCTTGGAAACAGTTTCTAAACAATAAGCACAAGGAGGGGGAAACCCAAACGGAGACTGGTAGTCTTACTGCATTTAGGAGATGGTGATCAGAGGACGGGAGGGAGGCAGAGATAGTGAAGTTGCATGGCAAAGTTTTAGAAAGGAAAGAGGCACTCAGAACAAGAGTTCTGGAAATCTATAAGGGAGTTTTCCTGAGTCTTTAATGAATACCAAGTTGCACATGCATAAAGTATATCACACAAGGCTGAGCAAAGAGTAAGCAAGCACTTGTAAGCTCAAAAATATCCGGGGTCACACAGTAGAGTCAAATCCCTGGGGTGAAGGCTGCTGTCAGCCAACTCAAAGCTTAAAAACAGACCCTGAAGAGACCTGACTGATCTCTAAGTAATAAAACCACTGAAACAAAACCCTATACTCACCAAAGGAGCATAATAATACCCAGTACTCAGCAATATGAAAATTAGCCATGTCCATCATCCAATAAAAAAAGATATACCAAGAAGAAAAAAAAAGTGACCTAAAATGATAAGGAAAAACTAAAGAATTGACAAGAAATGATGGAGAAGATGGTAGTAACAGACAAGAATGTTAAAAGAGCTATTTTAAAACTATGTTAAACTTTTTAAAGGAAAACACCCAACAGGATGAGGAGAGACATGGAAGATACAATAATACCTAAATGGCACCTCTACAGACAAAAATTGAAACATCAGAAATGAAAGTTTCATTGAATGGGATTACCAGCAAAATGGATATTGTAATGGAAAAGCAAGTGAACTTGAGAACACAGCAACAGAATACGTCAAGAATGAAGAAAGAGAGAAACCAATTTAAGAAATGAAGAAAATTTCTGACTTGCGGGGCAATATTAAGTGGTTTAATATTTGTGCAATTGGAGTCCCTAGAAGAATGAGGAGGGGCTATCTGAGGAAATAGTGCCTGATTTCTTCCTCCCAAATTTGACAAAACTATAAATTTGTAGATCAAGTAATTTAGTAAATACAACAAAGATAAACACACACACACACAAACAATATAGCAAGAAACATCTTAAATTTCTGTAAATCAATAAAAAAATCTTAAAAGAAGTAATAGAAAAACTACATATTGAAACCAAAGGACAGCGGCGCCTGGGTGGCTCAGTGGGTTGGACTTCTGCCTTCGGCTCAGGTCATGATCTCAAGGTCCTGGGATGGAGCCCTGCATCGAGCTCTCTGCTCAGTGGAGAGCCTGCTTCCCCTTCTCTCTGCCTGCATCTCTGCCTATTTGTGATCTCTCTCTCTCTGTCAAGTAAATAAATAAAATCTTTAAAAAACAACAACAAAGGACAAAAACAAAAAAAAGCAAAGGACAAAAACAAAAAAAATTACAGATTTCTCATCAGAAATATACAAGCTCAAAGCAATGGAATAATATCCTTAAGTTGCTGAAATAAAAAGCAGAACCAGAAACCTGTCAATCTAGAATTCTATAGCCAGAGAAAATATCTTTAAAAATGAAAGTGTAAGAAAAGCCTTTTCAGATAAACACTGAAGAATTTCATTTCTAACAGCCCACACTTTAAAAAATGTGAATTAGAGATCTTCAGGCAGAATGAAAATATTAACCAGATGGAAAGAGAAATAAGGAGAGCCCAGAAATGGTAAATATGTTGGTAAAGATGAAAGATGTTTTCCACTCATTTTTATATCTCTTTACAGGATAATTGACTATTGAAAGCAAGAATGACAATAGTAATAATGCATCATGGGGTTAATAAAATATGTGTAAGTAAAATGTATGAAAATAACATAAAGGACATGCGCCGAAAAATAAAAGTAGACTGTTGTAGTTTTCCAACTATATGGGAAGAAGTATAATAATTATTTGAAGGTAGACTGGGAATATTAAAGATGTGTATTGTGAAGACTAGAGCAATCACTGGAAACAAATTAAGAAGAGGTACAACTAATAAGCCAAAAGTGGAGATGGAATGCATTACTGAAAATCTCCTCAATGTAGACTCTCTTATCCCTTTTTTTCAGTCTACGCACCTCAGCCCATGTCCCTGGATGCATCTCATTCTTATTCCAATGGAATTGTTCCTTTCGAAGTAAACTTTTGGGAAATAAGTTTTCTATTTGCCTTCTGCCCATTTCCCCTCTCCCTTAGGAGTCCTTTTGGCACACTTCACCTTAAAATTGGCACCTAGTACTCACCCTTCCCTCTATCATCAGCACCCTATCCAGATTTGTCTTCCCTGCAAGCACAAAAACCCTAGAAATCATTCATGGAAGTGAAAATGTACTTTTATCTTCAAGTTGCTCCCTTAAACTCGAAGAATGTTTATTGTGAATAAATGCATGCATGCATGCCTGAACTAAATCTTGATTATGTCTTAAGGTATTTGCTACTTTTTTAAAGAAATATTTGCTCAGACTTCAGGTCCAGCACAAATGTGACCTCTTTTCTCAAACTCTCCCTGGCCCCTACTTCCGGAGGCTATCTTACCTTTCTCTGAACTGCTCTTTGCACTTTGTCTCATAGTTCTGCCTGCACATACCTCATCTCTTTGTTTCCCTTTCAGTTCCTTGAGGGTGGTGCGTATAGTTAGCAATAATAATAATGGATTATTATTCAACTTTTACTGTGTGCAGATCATTCTCCTAAGCCCCTTCCATATACTTCATCACCTCCCACTTGATATATGGGTACTATCATTCCCATTTTACAGATTAGGAAGCTGAGGCTTAGTTATTTATCCATGATCCTATAGCCAGTAAGAAGTGATGATGAGGTTTGAACCCAGATTTTTCTATCCCTAATTTTTTTTCACTTCCTAGTATTTCTGTAGCCTGATAGCTCACACATCTCTGAATTCTTCATAGTGCTTAGAACATAGTAGGCACTTAGTAAATATTTGTTGAACAAATGTTTTCAGTAATGTGTGAGATAAATTGTAACAGGAGACTCTGGCAGATGCAGCCTTGAGCCACAGGGATGCATTAAAAAGAAAATAGAATAACAAATACTCTTCAGGCCAGGGGTAGAACAGAAGACATTTTCCAGTCCCCTCCAATCACACATCTGGGGGCACAGCCTCTTCTACCTAGACCCAATTCTGAGCCTGCTGTTGGGATGGCTACGTACCATCTGTCTTATAAAGTTATATCTCTTCAGGAATCCTGGAAGTTCTTGCTTTCTGAATCTTATAAACCTCAGGCAGCATGTTAATTATAGCACACAGATTTGTGCTTTTTGAAATCAGCTGTTTTTAAAAATGTTTAAGTTTAGATTTAAAAAAAAAAAGACCCTGAACATCAGGTCACAGAGATTGTTCCTAATGTAATATAAATGTGATGTGATATAAATGCAGTGTAATGTATCATCATTAGCTGAATGTCAGGGTTGAAAGTAATGAGTCATCCTAAAAAGTCTTTGATTCCACTGAGTACATTTATTTATTCTGCTTAAGAACTCAACTTTGGTATTTAAATGGACACAGTTTATGGATCTATTATTAATGATACTATTAAACTCTTCAAGCTGACCAGATTCAACTTTCTATTTTGATTTGGTTCCTCTTACTTACACTTTATAGATATTATGACCATGTACTTTTTGAATAAGCATTTAGCCAATTGCACTGAAAGAGCATCAGGGTTTTCACATATCTTGAAAAGCAAAATTTCAGTTCTTTGTTTCTTCTAAACAGATGATACTCAGGGATATATTTATTTAGTCTTTCACCATTTTCAGTATTCAACTCTAGAATCCTAAACTAGCCAGCATTTTTGAAGATTTAAAGTATGGATCATTAATACATTATTATAAGACAATATTTCTGTGTTTACTAAAATCACCAAAACTGATAAGTACATCACTGCAAGAATCAAAATTTCCTGTTCCAAATGGCCTTCCAGAGTTCTATAACCTGAACTGAAGTCTTCTATGAATATGAATTATGGGTGATCTTAACAAGACTTCTTTCTCTAATTGGAAAATTTAATTTGATTAAAATGACAATTCTACACATATAGTTTTATTTATTTCCATTTGAAGCTATAAATGGTCTAAAAATGTTTTCAGAATGTTAAATGAGGCCATAATGGGTTTCCTATGGTTGAGTAAGGATGCACAAATTAGTATTATAACATTGCAATTAACATCCATCTTGACTGGGTTAAACTTAGCCAAAATTTTCCTTTTTGCTTTTGAACAATGCAAAAATAATTCTGAGGAAAAGTAGGGCTGGGGAAAAAAAAAAGCACCACTGGGAACTAGAGAGATTGCATTGCTCAAGGATTTTTTTTTTAATATTAAGTCACATGCTCTCCCCTGGGAAATAAAATATACGAAAGAATCTCTTTGCATTTTTTGACCCCAGGTGGAAGCAAGGTCAATATTTCTTGCATATTATACATTTCTTACAAGTCCTTCATATTTTCCATAGCTATACATGCCTGGACATATTTCTTTGCAGACCTTGTACATGCAGTAGAGTAATTCTGGTTCCCTGCATATTTGTGTATGTAGCTGTATTGGGTAACATTGTTATTCCTTTTTGATTGTGATTTTGCTTATTACTGGAAATAAGCCACAACCCTTCAATATAATAAAACATCCAACTTATATCAGGCCTCCTTTCATATGTTTAATAATACATATTCAGTGAAGACGATGACCATAAAAGAAGGACTGAAATATATCAGATAATTTTATTAAATGTGTGGTCAGATTTTACTATAAAGACTACATAATATTTTCCTGTCTCTTGTCTAAGTCCAGTCTCCCTAGCTAATTTACCTTGGATAAGGCCTCTGTTTTCTGATTTGTAAAATGTGGAGGTTCAGCTTCATTATTTCTTAGTTATCCCTCATCCCAGATTATGAGATTCATCTTGTTAAAAAGCCACTAACACAAATCTATAGAATAGTTAGGCTTTATAAATCCTCTCTGTTGGCCTTTTGGAATTATGGTAATGGAGAATCGAAATGGTCTCAATGATTCCTTTTAAGGTGTTGTCTTAATATAGGTTTCCAACATACTTTTATTATTGATCTAGTGCTTTTACCATGCAATTTTGCTAACATAAGAAATTTATAAGAGTGATTTGTGATTTACAGAGTGGCCACAAAATCCCTATGTTTCAGATTGTGTCCTCTACTTATAAGTAATAATTAAGCTATCAGAGATGGATTTAATATTCTAAGCATTTACATATAAGGAAACTACTATCTGGTTTTGCCCATGCTGAGTGCCAGAATTCTGATATTAATTATCAGGTAGAGCTGGCCTAGTCTAGACATCTGTATTTCTGCAGTCAATTCATTGTAGTAGGATAATGAAAACTTGCTAATAATGAGAACAGAATGATAATATTTTGATTTTGGAATTATACAGCATATTGCAAACCCTTTTGAGAGACAAAATTTCATTTAATCCTCACAGCTATTCGGTGACATTTAAGTATACTCGATCAACATAGCATCTCTTTGGGCAAGAATGAGTACTCAGCTCAGAGCAACATGATATCCTTTACTTGCTTATTTTGTGTCTTCCAAGGATTTAGTGAATCCTCATAATTTTATAAAGACTATTTTAATATAACCAACACTAAGTTATCTATGCTATGGTGAAATGAATAATAATTGTAATAACTCCTTCTGTGTATATACTGTCTGATAACTTATGAAAACATTTGCAGGTACTTCATTACACTTTTGCAATATACTTGCTACTTTATTTCATTTTTACAATATCTGTATTGAAAATTAACTTGGGTAAAGAAATCCATGGATGATCAAAGTTACTTTATTAGACATTTCAACCATTTCTCTGAATAAGTTGATAAAAGAATCATCAGATTGTGATGTTTTAATTAGTTTAAAACATGTCAAGTGGTGACAAATGCATGAGAGTGCCAAGGTAAGTGAGACATTTGCCCAAATCCTCAGTGTCCTTGGTATCTCGTAGTCCAGGTTTCTTCCACATGGAATTTACTTCCACATGGCACTGAACTTCTTCCAGTCACCCAGAGTGGTCAGATGGATGTACCAGATCTACGAGGCCTGGGTTCTTCCCTCACTCCTGGAAATGTGGAAGGGGTGTGCACTTCCTGTTAACTTTTTCATGACAGAGAAGTTAACAAATATACATAGAACCACTGGGTCATAGCTTCAAGAGTTGAGAGAGATCTTAGGAGCTGACTAGTTCCAGACACAATCCTATACCATCTCTGATAATTATATTTGAGAGAAGCTCAGTTCTTCTCAAGGGAGCCAATTATTTTGCTAGGCAGTACTACTTGCTAAACCAACCTGAATCCATTTCTCTTTAATTTAATTGCCGGTATTAGCCCTTCCCGTTGAAGTAGAACCTCTGGTCAGTTTTATGTCCATATGATCGCTTTTCAAATATTTAACCATTGCTATTTGGCCTTCCCTTTCCCAGGATGGAAATCTCCCAACTTCTTTGAGTCTTCTGCTAAGGTGATTTTTAGTTCTTTATCCTAATCAGCCTCCTCTGGATGTTCTATACCTTGGGAATGTCCTTCTAGAATCTTAATTCAGCTGTGGTCTGACTGACGAAGTAAAGAGTGTGACCATAACATCCCTTAATTGGGTTATAACATTTCTATTAAGGCAAACTAAAATTGAATTAGTTCTTCCAGTTTCTTTAACACATTGTTGGTTCATAATGAGCTTATTGTCTAATACAACCTCTAAATCTTTTTCACATGAGCAATTTGTTGACAAACGTGGTGTATCTTCATCTTTAACTTAGGAAATTGATTGTTTTAAATCAAGTTCAGGACTTCCAATTTATTGTTCAGTCTTAGTTTTTTAACCATTATCATAGCTTATTATTATTATGTTGTTGTTGTACTTGTTTGCTGTGCTTGGCCTGCACAGAATCCCTTTGGAGAACAACTTCCTCCCAGTTCTTATTCTTGGGCTCTGGGTAGGTGTGTCCCCCTTAAGCTTGAACAATTAAAACATCCAATCACTGTGGTTGGTTGGTCCAGTGATGGACAGAAATCCCAAGTCAGGGCAAAATAAGTCTCAAACTTAAGACTTTGTATGGAACTCTTGGGCGAGAGACATTCTTTCCATTATGGTTGCTGAGCTGGACATGAAGTAAGACATAAACCCGGGGATGCTAATGCTCCTCATTGACTTCATTTGGGAGGACCTGCCTAAAAACGAAGCAAACAAAGAGCAACGCAGAGCCATGATGTAGAGCCTGAAGCTTGATTGTGTTATTTAAGCAACTGCATCCAAGTATGCCTGAAGTTATTTACCTGGTGGGTAATTTGTTTTGTTTGTTTGTTTGTTTAATTTAAATTCAATTAGCCAACATATAGTGCATCATTAGTTTCAGATGTAGAGTTAAAAAATTCATTGGTTGCATATAACACTTGTGAAGCTAATTTAAACTGGGCTTCTGTCCCTTGCAGTCAAGCGTTCTGACACATGTATGGGCTCTGGTGCACGTGCCTAGCTTTGTGTCTTCCCTAACTTGAACAAGTATACTTTCTATGTCTTAACTTTGGTTTCTAATAAAAAGGTTGAGCAGGATGGGATTTGTTTTTCATGCTACCAGTTAATATTTTTTGAAGTTGTGATTGTTCAGTTTACCATGAACTAACCTATCTTTTATCTTTGTCCACAATTTATTTTTTTTCTGTACAAGGGGAGATGAGGGTTTTTTTTCCTAGTGCTTTGCTAAAATCCAGAGACTTTATGCCTTTGACATATTTATAATCTATTCTCTGAGCCACTCTATTAATATGGGTTAAAGTCAAGTTAGTTTAGTACATTCTTGGTGATCCCTTCTTGGTTCTAGTAAAACTATATTCTTTCTTCAAAGTTTACAAAGCATAAATTTTTAATTCAGATTAGATTTGCTCAAGATTCATTTACCATCCAGTGAATTCACTTTTTCACCCCTCTTGTGGAAAATTGCACATTTTCCATCCTCAACCTGTTAGCTTTTCTCCTATTTTTAATAATTCCTCAAAGACGGCTGAGTGGTAACAGCTGAGTATTCTCTGAGCACACTGGATAGAATTTTCAGGACCTGGAAACTTGAACTTCTGTACTTTTTAACTATCTAAACTTTTATGTTCCTTTTTATTACCATTATTCTACTTTTTCCAGTTTGAATATTACATTCTTCTGCGGAGAAGACTAGCAACCTGGAACTTCATAGCTCTCCCCTTCTGTTGAAGTGTTAACCTTACGCCACTTTCCCAGCTGTCATCTTTCTTTTGCTCCTTCCTCTGAGTGCAAACCCAGTTAAGAAAATCTTTTGTTGCTTATTTCCAGATTTATTTTGCAACCTCAACCCTCCTTAAGCTATAGCCTCCCTTGTTACCATGGACCGCTTTAATATTACACCTTGATCAAGAGTCTTGCCATTTATTTCTTTTGATAATACTCTTAAGAAATTTATTTCAGAATTTTCGGTAGAGATGGGCTGACTTTTTTCTTAGATGTCCACACACATCTTCTATTTATCATTAGCATCACTTATGATAGTTTAGTCCAATTTCATTTTTTAAAATAAGTATAAGTTTTCCCTTCTGAGCACTGCAGTAGCCATATAATGGACTTAATGAGGTTAAAAATGGAAAGGCATGAAATAATTAAGTAGCATCAAGGGTCAAATGAACTTATTTGGCAGCATTTTTTTTAGTCATTCACACAACTCCCACTTATTAAGCACCCACTATGTGCTTCCTCATAGTAATGCAGATTTGAATTAGTCCCAAATTAGGTACATTATGTCCTGATATCTTAGTGCTTTAATCAAGTTGAATGGGTGTGCTCTAACTTCAGTTTATTTTTTAGCAGTTTTCATTTTTACAAGTCTTCACTAGATCTATTAAACTTGATCGTACTTGAATTGATTTGAGTGTGGAGTTAGGATATTTCTGCCACCTCTGTAGAGCTGGATTATTGAATGGCTCTCTAAACTTGAATGACCAGGCTGTGTCCAAATTCCACTTCTACTCCCCAAATGCGTGAGGCAGCTGATCCTCAGATCATGATGTAATCAGGATGACATCTCTGGGAGAAACCTTAAACCATCTCGTTCCATTGTCTTGTTCCATGAATGAGAAAACTGAAGGTCTGAGAAGTCAAATAATTTGTCCAAGAATGTACAACTATGTGAGCAAATGACTAGAGGGGTTAGTACTCCCCCACTGTGTAGCAGGAACATTCAAGCCTCCCACAGACTGTGTTACAAAATGTCACAAATTTTTCAATGTCTACATTATGATAATCAAGCCCCCATCCTTTTGGAGTTCAGTTCCTTTAGTGGGTTCATCCCCTCATACATTTTTGGGACTCTCCAGGAGATGCTAACATTCTCCCTCAGTCTGTCATCGCTGATGCACGCTCCTCCCCATTGGCCAGGGATCCTCTGCAGCCTGCTGCTTCTGCTCCAGCCAGATCACAGTTAGGCCCAGAGGAGGTCACCTCCTGCTTTCTCAGGACCCCCCTCCTTTCTGAGGCTAGCCCTTGCTCCCTGGTAGTGCTCTGTGTTAGGAATGGGTCTAGCCTTTCGCTTTAAATTTCCCACTTTGACCAGCCAAAGCCATGCTGTAGTGTTTCACGAGATCTTTACCAAAGGCTGAGGATGAGAAAGAAATTATAGTGTAGAGAAATTTAAAACCAGATATTGGGTAAGACCCCTTCCAGGATGCACGAGTCTAAGCCCCACTATATATATCCCTTATTGGGGAATACTTTGTCCAGGCTTTTTCTTATGTCCCACTAGGAGTGATTCTTACCCTCTTTTCTCTGGAGTTCAAGTTCCCAAATTTCTCAAGTTCCTCATTGAGAAAGGGACATTCCCTTTTTAAGGTTAACCTTCCCATCTTCATTTCTGTGAAACCGCACATTGGTAATGTCTGCTTTCCTCAGGGAAACGCAGAGGATCGGGTCTTCCCTTTCCTTCTTCCTGCACCATAATTGTCTAATGTTAGTCTCAGGGGACTTATAAGATGCCACAGGAAGTTGCAGTGTATGGACAGTATCATCTCCAAGTGTTTACCATTTTTAAACAGCAGATTTTTAGAGCCTTTATTCTTAAGGGTTTAAAAAGTTAGGGGTGCCTGGGTGGCTCAGGGGGTTAAAGCCTCTGCCTTCAGCTCAGGTCATGATCTCAGAGTCCTGGGATCGAGCCCCACATCAGGCTCTCTGCTCCGCGGGGAGCCTGCTTCCTCCTCTCTCTCTGCCTGCCTCTCTGCCTACTTGTGATCTCTCTCTGTCAAATAAATAAATAAAAATCTTAAAAAAAAAAAAAAAGTTATAAAGGCCTACTTCTGTCAATGTTACATTATTAGATTAAATATTTCTGACCACAGTAACAACAAAATAGAGGGCAACCAGTAGCACAGAGAAATGCCGATTTGATAAGAATATTCTTTAGAGGGGTGCCTGGGTGGCTCAGTCATTAAGCGTCTGCCTTTGGCTCAGGTCATGATCCCAAGGTCCTGGGATTGAGCCCTGCATTGGGCTCCATGCTCAGCGGGGACTCTGCTTCTCCCTCTTCCACTCTCCCTGCTGTGTTCCCTCTATCACTGTGTCTCTCTCTGTCAAATAAACAAATACAATCTTAAGAAAAAAAGAATATTCTTTAGATAAAATTATAAATAAAAGAGATGGAATATTTTAAAAAATGTAGACACATTTTACACTGTTACTATGACATGTGTTTAGTCTATGATGGATACTAGTAATGTCAGATGCTTATTAGTGAGTTTCTACTGGGTGCTAGTTTTGTACTAAACACCTTACATATGCACGTTTCATATAACACAAGAATCCTTTGGAATGCAGGGATCAATAGCTATGCTTCAAAGATGAGGAGATTAAAGTTCAGAGATGCTAGGTGACTTGTGCGAGGCCACACAGCCAGTAAATAGTGGAGCCAGGTTATGGAAATAGGTGTGGTTGGACTACACAGCTCAGGCAATTTTTGTATATTCATCACTACACTTATAATCCAATCATCATGACAATCCAGGCAGCTGTCTTCTTTAAGATCCTTTCTTTCCAGGGTTCTCCTGAGCAGGTGAATGTCGTTCTTTCAAACTGAGATATGCCATAAGTGTAAAAGATATACTTGCTGTCTAACACTTAGTATAAGAGTTGGGAACATTAAAAAAAATGGAAGAATTTTAAAATATTGATTGCATGTAAAAATGATAATAGTTTGGGCCTATGGATTAATAGCATGTATTATTAAAATTAATTCCAGCTATTTCTTTTCATCATTTTTCCTAGGGGGCGCCTGGTTGGCTCAGTTAAGCCTGTGCCTTCAGCTCAAGTCATGATCTCAGGGTTCTGGGATCGAGCCCCACATCAGGTTCTCTGCTCAGCAGGAAGCCTGCTTCCCCCCTTTTCTCTCCCTGCCTCTCTGCCTACTTGTGATCTCTGCCTGTCAAATAAATAAATAAAATCTTTTAAAAAATTTATTTGGGGGCACCTGGGTGCCTCAGTTGGTTTAGTGATGGCCTTCAGCTCAGGTTATGATCCTGGAGTCCCAGGATCAAGTCCTGCGTCAGGCTCCCTGCTCTGTGGGAGGTCTGCTTCTCCCTCTGACCCTACCCCCTCTCATGCTCTCTCTCTTATTCTCTCTCAAATAAATAAATAAAATCTTTTAAAAAAGACAAAAATTTTTATTTATTTAGAGTGAGAGAGAGAGAGAGTGAATGAGTGTGGGTGGGGAGGGGCAGAGGGAGAGAAAGAGAATGTTAAGCCACTCCATGCCCAATGTAGGGCTTGATCTCTTGACCCTGAGATCACTTACTGAGCTAAAATCAAGAGTTCAGGTACTTAACACTGAGCCACCGAGGTGTGCCCTTCATCATTTTTAATGTGGCACCTAGAAAATTTAAAATTGCATGATGGGTTCATAACATATTTTTGTTGAACAACACTGATCTAGAGGCTTTAGCTGGCTGAAGCTTGTGCAGTGATGTGACAGAGTTTTTCTTTTTTCAGTTTTAGGGACAATTCTTGATGAATATAACAATATACATACAAATTGCATGTCCTTACTTTAAAAGCAAGAGCTTTTTTGTTGTAGGACTTGAATTTTTGCATTTCCAGGCATGTGCTCACCTTGTCTGTTGCAGATGGCTGTCTTGGTCAAAGAAGCTTCCTGGTAAATGGGAAACTAAGATATACACTGTGAAAGACAATGTCATGGCCATTGGTTTAGAGTGAACAATGGGTTCTAGCAAGTGCACGGCCAGAATGATTGATCACTAAAATCTGGAGGATTGGAGAAGGGGGGTGCTCATTGGATTTGCTTTGCCTTCTTTTAGCTGTCTTTTCCTGAACGAAGAGAGGAGATGACCATTGAGATATTGGCATCTAGACTACTATCAGCATAGTACTTTTTTTTTTTTTAAAGGTGTAACCATATCATTGCCAGGATCTGAGAAACATTTGGGGCCTTTGGCCCCAGGAACGTTTCAAGCTTCCTGTACATTCTAGAGGGTGGAGGCTATCAAGTCAACCCTGACTACACATGAGAATGAGCCTTTAAAACACATGGTAGCTTCACCTCCACTACCCCCTCCCCCACATCTTCTCAGCTCCACAGACCATGGCAATTGTCACCATGGGCTTTCTGACTAGACCCTGAAAGAAAACTATTGTTTTTCATGATGTCAAGATAAGCTGAAGAGACTTTGTTTTGCTGAGATGCCCTTGACCCTGAGAAGAATGGGAACTTTTGGGGTACTATGCAGATTCGGCTGAAATCAACCTCTCTAGAGTGATCAAAGCTACCCAAGAAACAGTTTAAGAATATTAGTTGAGAACTGTGGTTAAGAAAGATAACTCCATCCAATACTTCCCTCTTTCCCCAGTCTAGGGAAGGCATGCATGGATCTGAGTCTTAGGATCATTTTCTTGACTTCAAATTAAGTTGGCATTTATTTGACCAAGAGTTACAGACACCTGCCCAGCAGCCCAACACCTAGACCAGCCTGGCCATTTCAGCAGTGACTTCCCAAGGAAGAGGATGGTAGCCCACACAGCTCGTCAGACTCCACTGAGTAAAGGTTCAAAGAATTTCTTCTTTTTCTTTTTTTCTTTTCTTTCTTTCTTTCTTTTTTTTGTTCTCACACCCTGGTCTGCAAAACCTTGCACAGCTTTTTCTTGTTCCAGTCGCTGCTCAAGCGTGTAATAAGTTGAGTTCCAATGAATTGGAACCTCCTGTTTTAGGTGATGTTTCAGCAAGTTGCTTTTCAGCTGGAGCTGGGTCAGGAATATTTTTTTCCTCAAACATTGACAGAATGGCTGAAGCGTTCAGATTTTCTGTGTCATCACCAAGATGTTTCTAACTGTTCCTGTTATGAGGCAGAAAATCATTTCTGAGGATGTCTAAGGAGCAAGGGCAGCACAGCCTACAATGGCCATCTTGCACTGTGCAGGCTGCATTCTGTGAGTGTGCTGAGGGGAGAGAGTGGAGGAGAAGGAGATGTGAGAACATGAGGGAAACCACTCAACAGGGTTCCTGTTTCCTCCATGCGCCAGTGGTTGCCTGTGAATTCTAATGAAGTTGTCTCTCTCTAGCAGGTAAAAGTGCCTACAGTAATATCATGAGCTGCTAGCAGAAATGAATTCTTTTTTTTGTTTGTTTTTTTGTTTTTTGTTTTTTCAGAAATGAATTCTGACCCATCTTTGAGAGGTTTTGTTTTCCTCACAGATGTTTCTATCCTGACCGCCTTCATCCATTGGGGTGGTGTAACAAAATACCAGAGACTGAGTGCTGATAAACCCCAGAAATATGTTTACAGTTCTAGAGGCTGGCAACTCCAAGGTCAAGGCACTGGTAGATTCAGTCTTGTGAGAACCTGCCTCGTGGTCCATAGATGGGCCTCATTTTCATTGTGTCCTCATGTGGCCTAAAGGGGAAAGGGAGTTCTCTGGAGCCTCTTTTAATAAGGGCCCCAATCTCATTTGTGAAGGCTCCAACTTCATGACTGATCTCATCCCAAAGGACCTACCTCCAACTACCGTCACCTTGGAGATTAGGAGTTCAACATAGGAATTTGGGGGGGAACACAAATGTTCAGACCACAGCACTGACTACTGCATCATTTGGTTCTGTTGATACAATTTATCCAAGCTACTACCTCTTCAAAAAGAAGTCACCGGACTCAAGCAGAGTTATTTATCACTTTGACAAGGGCAGTATGTTCCATCTAATCTGCTCATTGATTTTTTTTCCTAAAAAAAATAATGTTTCAGTGAAGGCATTCAAAGGACCTTTACTCTGTGGCTACACGATCTAGATACAAAGGTTTGGAGACAGTTGGAGCCAGGGGTCCTGAGGCACAAGTTCAAGTAAAGAGTGTGGGGCACAGAGAGCAAAACAGAAATGGAGAGAAAAGGGGTAGAGGGGACAGGAGCAATTCAAGTGTGAAAGCCAGATTGGGTCAGCGGCCTGGAGAAAGGCATACGTCAAAGAGAGGCCACAGAAAAGGATGAGAGGAGGGGAGGAGATAAGGAAAGAGGAAGGGAAAAAAAGTGGAGGAAAAGTAATAAGCAGAAATAATAAAAGGGCAAATAAAGCCCCTGGTCAGGCACTAGGATCTCCGGCTGTTGACTGGATCTTTCCATCCCACAGAGTAGTCTTCTTATGCACTCTGACTCTCAGCTGTAGGGTCTGAACCAGGACCATATGGCTGTTTTGAGGCCAGCTCGCATGCACCTGGAGTCTACCAGCAGGCGTTCATGAATCTGAACGCTCCTACCTTTGGGATTTTAGAGGAGCCCTCTTTCAGACACACTTCTTTCATGGCCAGGGCCAGTGGAACAGAAGGGCCTCAGCAAGCCCAAGCCTACCCAGCATGGGTAAGTTGTTCACTGCCCCCCAGTTGGTTCCCTTGACTCCTGAGCACAGCTGTTGAGACAACAGATTACAATTCACTCTGAAGCCTTCATATCTGTGACCCAATTAGGTAACTGGGTCTACCTTAGTCTACCCTGAGATAGCTGCCACTCCTGTGGCCACATCTGAAAGAAGTTGGTGTGACTAGTCTTTTCTCAGTTGCAGAGAAGAATTGTCTTCTCATCTACACAGATGAAAACGCACCCCAGCTCACCAGCCCCAGCCCCAGCCCCAACACCTGGAAAGCCACATGGAAGGTATTGCCCCTGGTATCCTAGAGTGTCAGTAGAACACATTGGGCTATCTAGGCTGTGTATTTGTGTATGTGTGCATATGCATGCAGGAAGGCATGCATTTCTCCAACAACAAAATCTTCCTGCACAACTCCACACTGACTTATCTGCAAGGGGACAATGGCCTCTGACCAGTTGACTTCAGTGAACCTGTAGCAACAGTCATTGCCATGCTTCCCATTATTCTTTGCTCCCGAATAAGTGGTGAAAACGCTGAATTCCAAGCTAACCTTGGATGAGTTCTGATTTCCCTCTGTTGCTCCTTTGCTGACCAGCTGCCACAGCCATGCCCCTGATGTCTGGTTTTCTGGGGTTTTCAGCAGGGTAGAAATTGTGCTAACAGTGGTGTTTGCTGACTTCACGCCAGTACTGCTCCAGGTCAACCAGCAATGATCAGATTCTGCAGGAATGACAAAGGATGGCTGTGGTAGGCAGAAATCTAAGAGGACCCTCAATGGCCCATGCCCTTGAGTATGAGCAGGACCTATGACTTGCTTCTAACTAAGATAATATAGCAGAAGTGATGGGACAGTGCTGTCATAACTAGGTTGCTTTCGATTGCAAAGGTGAAGGTATTCTGCTAATGTAATTAAACTCTCTATTCAGCTGACTTGACTTTAAAAGGGGGAATTATCCTGGGTGGGCCTGACCTAATCAGGCAAGCCCTTGGAAAGAAGATCTAGAGGTCATAGATGGAAGAAATGAGTCTCCCTCCTCCTGGCCTTGAAGACGTAAGCCACCTTGAGTTCTCCTGCTTCAAGACAACAAATTTTTAACTAGCACTTGAGCTTGGAAGGAGCCCCTGACCCTCAGATGAGATGGCAGTCCTGGCTGAAATCTTAATTGCAACCTTGTGCAGAGAACCCACAACCCAGGAGTCACACCCAGCCTCCTGACCCATGAAAGCTCTAAGAAAATAAGTGTGTGTTGCTTTGAGCCAGTAGGTTTCGGGTAATTTGTTACACAGCAATAGAAAATGAATATAGCATCTCCTAAGGAAGATAGCAAAGGTCTCCTTAGACTAACATGTAAAGTCATAACTACCGTTTGTGACTAAGAATAATATACTGAGCACTTACTCATCAGATACTGCGCTCGGGGCTTTGCGTATATTATCTCCAATTCTCACGACCACTCAGCAAGGTAGAGTTTATTTTATAGGTGAAGAAATGGAGACTTAGCAATATTCATCAATTTCTCCAAAATGGAGCAGTCATGGTTCAGACTCCGCTTTCTCTGGCTGAGAAGCCTGAGCTTCCCCTGCATGCCACACTACACCACCCAGACACCACAAATACTTATTTTTTAAAGAGTATTCATTTATTTGAGAGAGAGAGCAGAGAGTCTGGGAGAGGGTCAAAGGGCAACGGAGAAGCAGACTCCCCACTGAGCAGGGGGCCTGATGTGGGGCTTGATCTCAGGACCCTGGAACCATGACCAGAGCTGAAGGCAGACATTTAACTGGCTGAGGCAGCCTGGTGCCCCACAAATACCCGTTGGATGTCTGTGGTGTGCCGGCCACTGTTGTTCGTGCTGGCACTACAGTGAGAGACGACAGAAGCTGGAGCTGCCCGCTGCTTTGTGGAGAGCCCCCGTGGAGGTGGGCAGGGGCAGGAGAACATCCTGGAAGTTTCTGCAGGGATCCCGTCCAGGTGGGAGAAGGTGGTGGCTGACTTGGGTGTGCTCCTTGGCAGTGGGTGTGGAACTACTCGGGGAGGCCTGATGTGGTGTCACGGACTGGTGTTGCTGTCAGAGCTGTGACTTCTGGATGAGAGGACAGGGGTCAGGGTTGACATCCAAACAGATGCAGTCCCCTCGCCCTTACTCACACACCAGGTGTCCTGTCCTCCCAGAGACCACGTGCACAGGCAGGGCTCAACAGCTCCTGGTCTCCAGGCGTTTGCTTGGTGGGAACTGATTACAAACCTGAAATCCAGTTTGGACTGAAGCAGTTTCCCCGGGAGCAGAAATCGAGGTGCAGGTTTCTTTTCCAACAACAGAACAACCATGTGATACCTTGCTACCTTCGGCAGCGGAAAATATCAAAATGAATATTTAATAAAAACACGAAACCATATGATCCCACTCCACGCCAGGACAACGAGGTTCTGGATTTCTACTAGGACTTCCCATGTTTGGTGGGAATACCACGAAAGGAAAGAGGGGCCCAGGATGAAGCTTCAACAAAGGGCTCGTTATCCTTTGGTCCTTCATTTTGAACTAAACATGGCCAGGCTGTCTTTTTTTTTTTTTTTTTTTTTAAGATTTATTTATTTATTTGACAGACAGAGATCACAGGCAGAGAGGCAGGCAGAGAGAGAGGAGGAAGCAGGCTCCCTTCGGAGCAGAGAGCCTGATGTGGGGCTCGATCCCAGGACTCTGGGATCATGACCTGAGCCAAAGGCAGAGGCTTTAACCCACTGAGCCACCCAGGCGCCCTAGGCTGTCTTTTTTAGCACGGATCCTATGGTCCTTTACCATCCCTTTGTAGCCCATATATTCTGTTGCAGAAATGCCACCTTATTGTAACACTAAAGGAGAGGATTCCCTAATTTTGGAACCATGTGGAGTATGCGGGTGGACCACAAAGGTTGTGTGATCCCCGCATTTGGTGGTCCCACGCACGTCTCTCCTGGAATGCCTCCTGTCCCAGGGAAGTTTCTCTCTTCTGTGGTCTCCCTTCTGTTTGTGCCGGTTTTAGCTGTGACAGAGTGTGCTTCCTTGTGCCAACCTGCCGTTCTGTGATTGCCACTCATTCCTCGTGCTTCTTTCTTCTCAAGACAATCCTTACAAACTAAAGAGTAGAAAAACAATATCATTTTGGCTCTCACGTTTGATTCCAGTTTTTTGTTTACAAACCAGGAAACCTTTGAAAGCGTGTGGAAGAGGAATGATTAAGGTCGGTATTAAATGCTTAAGTTCCCCAATTGCCTTAGAAGTCTCCTCAAATTAAATCCAATCTGTGGTGTTAAATGACAGCAAAAGGAACTTAGATCAGTCAAAGGGAGCTGGGATGGATTGTATTTTTCACTCCCAAGGCGGTTGTCAGCTAATATTGTTCCCGAGGTGAGCTTAGGTCACTGCTGTAAGTTTACATTCAAGGTTCCCAAGCAAAAATTTTTGTTGAAAGAAACCCTTTCCCTTTGGTGAAATATGAAATAAACAGACATCCCATGGAGATGAACCTCCTCCTTTGCCAGCCTATCTGCAGTGCAGGAGCTGCTGGGACCGAATTTGCTCCAGTGGTTCTGATAGGTGTTACCGAGAAAAGTATGAATTGATTAGGACAGCAATTGATGGAAGTGAAGTTTTTCTGGGGAGGGGGGTCCAGGAAGAGATCTCTAGAAGGAGAGGAGAGGGATCCTATTCATAAGGATTTTTATCCTCTTAATTTATGGCCATTTCCAAAAAATACAACTTATTTTAATAAAAATGGGACAGATAATATTATATATACTTAGACATGTGTGTGGAAATAGGGGTGTTTGTGTGTGTATTAGCTGTATACATTATATGTTGGAGTTGGTGGGATGACAGTGCTGTATTTAGAACTAGGTTTTTTTGATTAACCAGATGACAATGTTTTCATAAAACAGACTCAATGACATTTTGTATCTTTAATCTTTTCTTTTAGGGAAATCTGGGCATCAAGTCACCATCACATGTTTTAATCCTCATGTTTTATATGTTTGAACAACCAGTGGGGTTGTGGCAGAGCGATACCCATTCTTTTAAAGCTGTGCTGGATTCGAAGCAGAGGCATTCTCCCTTCATGAAGAATTGGAGTGTGTGTGTGTGTGTGTGTGTGTGTGTGTGTGTGTGTGTGAATTGTCCTCCTTACCTTGACCTTCATGTTAGGTGAGGCTTTTATTGCCATTTAAACAAAGATGCTGAGGATAAACCATTTTATCTTCAAGGAGCTTAAGAGGAACCATAAGGCAAAGTATTCTACCCTCACTATAAATGTATCTCTCTGACGATTTATTGGCAGATGTATCTAGGTGACAATAGATTTCTAAATTGAATATTCTGCCTGAGGAATGGCCTCTGATGTGCATTAAGACTTGTATTGTAATAACCACACCTCTCAATTTGTGCGGATATACTCTCCTGACTATATTATGCATCAATCTTTAGGACAATTGTCAGACTGTAGCCTGCTAGCTGAGCAGTCAGAGCAAATGGATGTTTCTTGGCACAAACCTGACTAGTTAGTCAAGGGAAATCTTTTAAGGCATCTGAGAGGGATATAGCTACTGCTTTTTAAAAGTAGTCTTAAAAAACTCTAGTTGGTTTTTTTTTTCTCTAAGTGCCACATTCATTTAAGACATTTATTGCTCTTCGTTTTAGTTTCTGGGTTTTGTTGTTCCTGTTGTGTTCAAGAAATGACAGAAATTCATAGATTGCTGAGAGCTGCAGACACATTGTTTGGGGGACTCCTGTCCCCACTACTAGGTTCCTTTCTCCCTCCTTCCCTCTTTCCCAGACATTCCTAAGCACCTAACAAGTGTTAGTAGCTGGGCTAGGTCATGGATGGTATCCAGTGGCAAATAAAGCTAATACAACCCCTGTCCTCTCTGAGCTCACAGAAGTGTGTGAAGCCAGTTTGGCTTCGCCAGCCTTTCTCTCTGTCTCTGTCTATAGCTGTCTTCAAGCTTTGGACCTCACAGCCATTAAAAAAAAACCCTCACTTATAACTGGACTCCCCTGTATTATCTCATATGCTGTATGATAGTGTGGGAGTGGGTTGATATGTTTCTCTTTCAGAAATTACATTTGTATTTTTGTCAAGACTAATCCTGCTTTGAAGAATGGTTAGACTGGCAGTAGGACATCCAAAGTTTAGTACTGAAAGCTTCGTCCTTCAGTGGAGTCCACAGTGCTTGGCTAAAGGCAATAAAATGACTGTTAAATCCCAAGAAAACACCTGAGCACCCTTGATATATGTTCCATTTTTGATTAATTGTTTTATTTTTGATAATTCCAATCTATCTCCATAATTGATTTATTGACCACACTGCTTTGTTTCACTTTTAAGGGCTTTCCATAGAATTTACAGTAGACTTCTTTAACTTCTCACAGTCTACCTTCATATATTAATACAGCACTTCATGTAGACTATGAGAACCTAATAGTGTATTTCGATTTTCCCCTCATACCTTTTGTGCTCTTGTTGTCACACACACATATTATTTCTACATATGTTACATATTCCATTATTTTGTTTCCCACAAACAGTTTTGTGTGCTCTTCATTCCTTGTGTAGATCCAAATCTCAGTCTAGTTTAACATGCTTTTCCCTGAAAAGCTTCCTTCCACAATTTTCTTGTGGCACAGCCATGTTTACGATGAGTTCTCTCACCTTTTGTCTGAGAAGTTCTTTATTTCACCTTTATTTCTGAAAGTTGTTTTCACTAGCTTTAGACCTCAGTAGAAGTCTAGAGGGATAGTGTTTCCTTTAAGCATTTTGAAAAAGATGTCTTTCCATCGTCTCCTGGCTTGCACAGTTTCCGATGAGAAGTCTGCTTTCACTCTTTGTCTCTTCTGTGTGTGATGTTTTTTTCCTCTCCTTGATTTTTAAGATTTTTTTTTTCTCTTCGTTGCTGGTTTTAAGTTATTTATGATGTGCTTTAACTCTGGTGTGATAATCTGCTTGAGGCTCATCATACTTATTGCATCTGGAAGTCCATGGCTGCTCATCACATTGGAAAATCTTGACTATTATTCCTTCTCTTCTTTTCATCTTCATCCATCTGCCTTTTCCTTCAGAAATTCCAATTATGTGCAGTGTAGACCGTTTGATATTGTCCCACAGGCCACTGAGACCAGGTGTTATTCAGTCTTTTTTTTTTCTTTCCATGTACTTCATTTTAGATAGCGTCTATTATTGTCTTCAGGTTTACTAATCTTTCTTCTCCAGTATTTAACCCGTTGTCAATTTCTTCTGGTGTATTTGTTTCATTTTATATACAATATTTTTCATTTTTGGAAGTTCCAGTTGGGTATTTTTTATATTTTTCATTTCTTTCCTTCTAATGTTCATTTTTTAAAATCTCCTGGGGCATGTGGAACATTTTTAGAACATCTGTTTTAATTCCATTTAAATAACTGTGCTAGTATCTCTCATTTCTGGGTCTGTTTCCTTTGAGTGATTTTTTTCTGGTGGCTGTGGGTCCATTTTACTTGCTTCCTGTGTATCTAGTTATTTTTACAGAATGCTGGATATTGCAGATTTTATGTTGCTGTTCATCATATCTCATTATATTCCTTTAAAGAGTGATTGGTTTTGTTTGGACACACATATAAATTAGCTTGAATGAGCTGGTATTTTCAAGGACTGTTTTTGAACTTGATTAGGGCAAGTCCAAAGTAATCATTATTACAGGGTTAATTTATCCCACTTCTAAGTTGTAGACTTTCTGAGGGAAGTCAGTGAATTCTCAGCCCTGTGTGAATTCTGGGATTTATTCATCTTCTAGCTACCCAGTAATTGCTCTCTCCTTTGAAGTTATTCTTTGCTAATCTCATGGGGGTACTGACCTATGCATGAAGCAGATAAATCAAAGTTTTAGGGGGACTCCTATACAGATTTCTGGAACTCTTTCTCTGTATATTTTCCATTACCCTGAAAATTATAGCTGCTTTGGCTTTCCTGAATTCTGGTCAGTGTTCTTCCAACCCAGTAAGAATGTTAGTCTTTGTTTGAATTTTCATTGTGTGGTCTGGAAACCGTCTCCAGGTTTTGAGCTAGGAAAATTGTAAGGCTTATCTGGCTTTTTTTTTTCCTTGTATCTTTTTTCTCATGGATCACAATTTTTCATTGTCTCTGTTCAGTGTCTCAAAGCAGTTTTTTCATGTATTTTGTTTTAATTTCTGTTGTTTATGGTAAGAGGACAGTTACTGTAGCAATTACTACTTTGGGTGAGGGAGGAAAAATATATATTTCATTTTAAAACCTGTGACAGATGGTGATTAGTTGTGGCAAGAAAATAACCATTTTACTTTTTTCCACATATAACAGAACATTATCATACAAGTTTTAGTAAAGACACTGAAAAGACAGATATCAAATGTCAATATGAGTCAGAAGACAGATTTCTCGGTAGAATATGATAAAAATAAAATCACTAAAACCCAGTTATATGACTCTTAAGATCTTCAACCATGCGGTGGGAATATAGGAATATATAGTAGAGATTAGAAGAGATTCTTTGGAGGGACTTCTCCAAGGGGAGTTCATGCTGTACTGTGATCCTAGCTTCATCAATGAGAAAGGTAAAGGATATATCCCCTTCACTCAGCCTTGTGAGCAGCTTTAATGTGACCCATTTGAAAGCTTGATATGTGTTCCCTGAGCTTGGGGGGCCCTGTGAACTATCTAAGAAATTTAAAGCATTAGGTAAGGGCTTGGTAGCTGCTGATTGACAGACCCAAGGAGAGATGGTTATATTGCAAGACCTGTTTTCTCAGAATTTTCCAGGGCAAAGAATGCACAAATGCTTCTTGTGGGCCAGATGTGGGATACTTATGAGAAAATGGAAATGAGGGAGGATTTAACAGAAGACTGAACTTTTGACTATATCAGGGGGGTGAACATCTAATTACAAATTGAGACATTGTGATGTAAGTGATGAGAAAGGTCTGCCTGCCCGAGGCTTTTTTAAAATTATGTTTAGAGGAAGAACTTGCACCGGTAAACAAGTTTAAGAGATCAGTGGAAAGCAAAACAAAGTTTCCATAACCAATGGGGTGTCCTTATTCCATATACGCAATAACAGAACCCCACGTTTATAAAGACTGTCAGTGTGCTCAGTCCTAAGGGATGACTCAACTCCATTTCATAGACATCTCTTTTCCAGACTACCCTGAAGATTGTTAGAGGCTAGGGAACACAACTAAGTTCTGAATAATGAGAAGCACAAGAACATCTGCTTGGAAGTTACTGGAAAATTACTGCCTCTTGATAAAAGAGGAGGATGAGAGAGGGAATATCACTAGCAACATCTTCTGCCTTTCCTTCCAGATTTGAATGTGAATTGTGTCCAGAGCAGTGGCAGCCCTTTTGTGACTCCAGGATAATAAGTCTACGGACAAAAAGTTTGCATGTTGAAGCTGTCAGGACGGGTGACTGCAAAGTTGAGTTCTTGGTACAAGACTGGAATCAGTGCTGATAAACTCAACCTCCTCATGCAGAAGAGGGTTCAGTGAAAATACAAGGTCTCCTGTTCAGTGATGGTAGCAGTGGAGCTTAATTTCCTGTTAGACCAGTTCAAGGTTTTGCTGGGGGTATGTTTCCCGAAAAGTAGCCACAAGCCTTATTTTCCACTCCTGCCATTCTGGAAGTTATGCAATAACCTTATCGTAATAAAACTTTCTCACTAATCAATAGGATCAACTTCTTTCACTTGCAGTTAAAAACCTTGACTCAAAACAAAGTGCTTAGAATTTCTCATATTTTGGCTATTTGCATCAGAAGCCTAGAATTCTACCTGTGTTAAAAAGAGTTGGGGTGCCTGGGTGGCTCAGTGGGTTGAGCCTCTGCCTAAGCACGGGTCATGGTCTTGGTGACCTGGGATTGGGCCCCACATTGAGCTCTCTGCTCGGTGGAGAGCCTGCTTCTCCCTCTCTCTCTGCCTGCCTCTCTGCCTGCTTGTGATCTCTCTGTCAAATAAATAAATAAAATCTTAAAAAAAAAAAAAAAAAGAGTGATGACTCAGGACCAGAAATCTGGCTAAACTTCCTGGTGTGTAGGGAGCTTAGGTGGCATACTAAATCAGCAGTAGCAGTAGTGTCAGAAAAACCATCTCTTTGAAATGTCTCAAGAGAGAAGAAATGATAAATGGCTCTTCTGTTTATTGTTTGGCTAATTTTGAGTTTGCACATCCATACACAGCTGTTGCCGTGGTCTCAAATTCTAAACCACGTGTCCAGTGCAACCTAGACTATTTCCTCTTTTCAGGGTAGTACATTTTATCATGGAACAATCTTTTTTTTTTTTTCTTTTTAATTGAAGTGTCGTTGACATACAGTATTATGTTAGTTTCAGGTGTATAATGATTCAACCTTTGTATACATTATGGAGTGATCACCACAACATGTCTAGCTACCATCTGTCACCATACAAAGTTGTTACAATATTATTATCTATATTCCCTATGCTGTACATTGCATCCCCATGTCTTATTTATTTTATGACTGGAAGTTTGTGACTTTTAATGCCCTTCCCCTATTTTGCCCATCCCCTTACTCTTTTCTCTTCTGGCAACCACCAGTGTGTTCTCTGTATTTATGAGTCTGTTTCTATTTTGTTTTGTTTGCTCATTTGTTTCCTTTTTTAGATTCCACATATAAGTCCAATTACACAGTATTTGTCTTTCTCTGTCTGGCTTGTTTCATTTAGCATAGTACCCTCTGGGTCCATCCATGTTGCTGCAAATGGCAGGATTTCATTATTTTTTTATGGCTGAGTAATATTCCATTACACATATATATGGAGAAATATATATGTAAGTTTATATATATATATATATATATATATATATATATATATATATATATATATATATAAACTATTTTCCATAGTGGCTGCACCATTTTGCATTCCTACCAACAACACATGTAGGTTTCCTGTGACAAGGTTCTCCACATCCTCGCCAATGATTGTTATTTCTTATCTTTTTGATAATAACAATTCTGACAGGTGTGAGATGATATCTCATTGTGGTTTTGATTTGCATTTTCCCGATGATAAGAGATGTTGAACATCTTTTCATGTGTCTGTTGGCCATCTGTATGCCTTCTTTGGAGAAATGTCTATTCAGGTCCTCTGTCCCCGTTTTAATTGGATTGTTGTTGTTGTTGTTGTTTTAATAATGACTTGTTTGAGTTCTTTATATATTTTGACTAACCCCCTATAAGTTATATCATTTGCAAGTATCTTCTCCCATTGAGTGGACTGCCTTTTTGTCTTGTTGATGGTTTCCTTTGTTGTGCAAACTTTTTGTTTAGTGTAGTCCCATTTGTTTATTTTTTGTCTTGTTGCCCTTATCTGTGAACAGATTAAAAAAAAGTATTGCTCAGAACAATGACGGAAGGTCATCTTTTCAGTTTATAGGGTAATGATTAATGTGGCCCTTGCATTTGCCTGTACTGCAACTCTGCCTACTTGTGAATCATAGTTTTGCTTGTGGATTTATTTGTAAATCTCTCTTCTTATAAGGTAGTGAAAATAGCTGAACTGTCCTGACATTTGTGAGTCTGGAGCCCAGAGATGCTCTATTGGCAGTTGGCCAGTAGTCAGATCATCACCCTCCCAGACAGCTGATAAGTGGCAGTGATCAGATGGCCATATAGCAGGTGATGGGAGCAGGAAGGCCAGCAACAGTGGAGGCAGTGGGGAGACTTAGAGTAGAACCAAGCCCCCCTTATCAGAGATACTCTTCTGCTCAGGGCCCTCAGGGGCCACCCGTGGCTGGTGCTTTCCAAAACTCTGGGCACATTGGTGTGGTCCTTTGGGCTGTGTAGAGGTAGGTTTGAAAACAGAGTGTGTTATTATGTGGAGAGGTCCTTGATGCCCTGGGGCTCACAAAGCCACCCAACTGGGATGATATCTGTATTTTCCTGGGCTTCCCCAGCGAGTGCCCATTCGTTTTATTGTTTATTGTTGTCACTGAAGTGGTTTGCTTTCTTTCCTTCACACATTACTGAATTGTCCGAGCATGGCATTTGGAATAAGCCCTCAATACACTTCCTGTTAGTGAGGGAGGTTTTTTTTGAATGCTATTGACATTATAGGCCAGAACAATAGGGTAATGTTCATACACTGAGGCCCCATTAAATTATTATTTTTTAATAGTGGAAATGTTTCTGCAATTGACTGCTACAATGTATACATGCTGAGTATTCACTGTATTATTACTTTTTGGCAGCGGGAGGGGCTGAGAAAATGGAATAAAACGGTTCCAAAACCTCTGTAGCACATGATGGGGGCACTAAACACATATTTAAGAAAAAAAAAAAGAAAGTTTAGAAAATAGAGTGGTGAGGGTTTATCTGAGAAAGTTCACTTTGGCAATAACATGGTGACTAAATTATTATTATTGACACAAAGGTGGCTTAAGAGAAAAACTCACATTCTTAGCACTTACAAATGTTGGCTGATTGCTATTCAGAGGTCAGCCTCTTTTCTTCTTTGTCCATACTTTAGAGTTTCCTTGATCTAGTTAATGACTTTAAAATCGTAAACTCTTCTGGAATCAGTACCCTTGGGTCAGTGGCACCTGTTTAAGACAGGAGGAAACTGACAAAGATCAGGGCCCTGGCCCAACCTCGTAAGACTGTGAGCTGTGTGTCCTGGCATCCCTGGCTGTCCCTGACTGGAACTGTCTCCCATTGCTCCCAGGTGGGAGTGCTCAGCCTGATAAATCACAGGCTGCCCCTCTAGGCACCAGAGTGGGGACAGGGAGGCCAGATGGAAGGAAGCATTCACGGCCCTCTGTCACCACTGGCCGGTTGCCATCACCCGGACACTCTGCACTCCTTGCCGAGGGAATGTCACTGTCCTGTCTGCATGACGGGCTGGCCATCCTCAGAGCCCTCCCAAGCAAGATGCAACACTGTGCCATGTTGTCATGGTTACTTAGCCATGCCCCCAGAGTTGTGACATCAGTGTCTCCAAGGGGCATGAGACCTACCTCATGCATATGCATGTGCTAGGCAGGGACCTTGCCACATCTGAGCTTCTTGCAATATTTTCATATAAAATGGAAGGAGAAGGAGAGAAAGGTGAAATAGAGAATATGGAGGTAAAAATGATGGGAGGGTGCATTGTTAAATGAACGAATGGGCTGCCTGCCGGCTGTACTGAGGAACACGCAAAGGGTTAACACTGTGTCGGGGATCCCTGCCTTTAAATTAACCAACTGCTTGGTCACACCAGGCTCCTACTCGCATTCTTGGAGCCTTATACTTTTTAGATGACTTTCACCAGATGACATCGTGTTTTACTCTCGCGACTTATCTGTGATGCAGATGTGGCCGGGAGAGCATCAGCGTGCGTCAGATGAGGAACCCCAGACCAGAGCTGGGCCCAGTGGGAAGTTCACACACTCCGTGTTGGGGTGCACACCAGAAGCCAGTCCTCTAAAATCCCGGCTCTAGGTTCATTACTGTTTCTTCCATCTTCAACCCCTTGCACCTGATAACTGGCAGAAGGCAGAGATTTTCAGGGGACGGTGGTAAAGGACGATCTCCCCTAGGCTGTGAGTTCTTCCTGAGCAAGCGTGGCAGCTGAGTCCTTTCTGTACCTTACAGCACCTCCCATGTGGCAGGCCCTTATTGAGTGCTGAACTGAGGAACGGTTCATGTCCGAGGGACCCTCCCATGTTTCATAAAAAGCCAGTCTTCTGCTCTGCATTGCAAAGGTACCAGTGCCAAGTAAGAAGTTAGTATTTTCCACAATGAAACAGGGATATTTCAAGATGAGGCCATATGGGGGGCCCTCCAGTGAACACAAAGCAAATTGAAGTGGGTGCCCCCCTGCCTGGACTGATAACCCGACACAGAGTTTCTGTAGCTGGGGCAGGTGCCCCAACTCCACACATGCCCCCGCCCCCCGTGCCCTGTGAAAAGAGTGGGGACCCCTATGCTCACGTCCAGGCGGTGACAGAGGGAGCAGAAAACCCAGTAGGTACAAGACTACTTAGTGCCATGTAATTGTCACATCAAGGAGATCCTGCACTTTGTCGCAAGTTATTTAACAGTTGAAGTGGCTAAGCTGGAACCATGAGAGGTGAATTAAACCAGAGTTTAACTCTGGCACGCAGAGTACCGTTCCTGGGAGAATTCACTCCGTTGATATGAGGGCAGCTGTGGCCTCCAGGTCACCGAGGAGCCCTGTGCCATGAGGCTGGGGCTGCTGCATCCGGGCAATTCCCTGCTCAGAGGATGGATTTGTAACAGACAGGTGGTGTTTGTTGCCATCGGGCATCTGAGTTAGCACTAGCATTCTGAGATTCTGGGCAGGCAGAGATTCTGCAGTTGAGACGTGTGTCTCTTCTCCCATGACATTCTCCTTGGGAGGGTCTGTATTAGGGGAGGAAGGGTTCGGGCTTTGGGTCTCTCCTATGAGGATGGCAGATGAGCTGTCTTCTTTTGTGGCCTTTATTTCTAGACCCCAAATGAAGCTGGAACGAGACCAGACCTCCCTTGTTATTCCAGATATCAGTTGCTGCATAACAAACTCAACATTTAGTAACTTAAAACAACAACCGACTTATCGTACCTTGTGAATTTGTGACCAAGAACTCAGGCAGGACTTTCCTGTGTAATTCTCCTGCTTGGGTGCCATTGATTGAGGCCACTCAGTGCCTTTCACCAGGTGGGGACAGTAGCTTCACTCCAGGGCCTGGGAACTTCCAGCAGCGGCTGGAAGGCTTGGGCTCAGTAGAAGGAGTCGACCCGAGCCTCTGCATGTCACCTCCCAGCTTGGCCATATCACGGTTGCTGGATATTTTTCGTGGTGGCTCAGAGCTCCTGGAATGAGTGTTTCAGAAGACCAAGGAGGATCCTGTAAGTCTTATCATCTGGACTTGGAAATCTAAGAACTTCACTTGTGCTGCATTTTACTGTTCAAGAAATTTGCTAAGGCCAGCCCAGTTCAAGAGGAGGGACTATGCTCCATCTCTGAATTGCAGGGAAGACAGAAACATGGCGGCTGTCTCTCATATAGCACCTGTGTTCGTTTGCTTGGTACTTGAGCAAATCCCATTTTTGGTTGGCATCAAGAGAGTCCATGGAAGAGACAACTTTTTTTGGTTCTCTTCTTGCTCTGCTAGCTCTGTGTCTTTCTTGCTTTCTTCACTTTTCTCCTTCACTTTTCTTTACCTTCTCCTTCCTGCCACGTCCCGCATTTGCTTGCCCAGAGCCCAGCTGCTAAACCGGAGAGTGATTCTGTTAAGGAGCTAGCAATTGCTCTATTAGGTATGACCCCTCCCAGAAGTGCTCTTCAAACCCAAAAGAGTGAATCTCTAATGCTAGAATTGTATGTACTGTTTGATAAAATCTTTCCAGGCAAATGTGCTCCTTAAATTCCACCGGGCTGGTGACCTCTTACTGTCCTGTCTTTACCACGGTGTTTTTAACTGGAGAGAGGGAGATAGGAAGGGACTGGTCAGTGGGTGTCTGAGTAAGGAGCCCAGGTGAGGGGCCGGCTCCCTCCCCTCCACACCTGCTCTAGGTTCTGCCCTCTCTGGCCCCCCCAGGCCCTCTGTGCAGGTAGCTCTGCTCAGGTGGTCCTGGATTTTCTGTCCTGACTTGTACTTTGGACATTTCTCCAATTCCTTCTGTCACTGCCTACTGCAATACCACAACTAGAGCAGTTTAAGACAACCTTCCTGCTGTGTTATGGATCAGAAGGCCAAGTGGGCTTGTCCGGATTCTCAGCTCAAGGCCTTCCAAGACTGAAGTCAAAGTGCTGTCTGGCATGGGCTCCTGTCTGGAGGCTCTGGGGAGGAATCTGCTTCCATGCTCATTCAGATTGTTGGTGGGATCCAGTTCCTTGCGACTGTGGGACTAAGGGCCATTTTCCTTGACACAGGGCCCCTCCACCTTCAAAGCCAGCCATGGCAAATTGTGTCCTTGTCTTGCTTCAGGATTCTCTGACTTCCTCTTCTGCCTCTGTTTTGAAGGGCTCCTTTGGTGACATTGGGCCCACCTAGGCAATCCAGAATAGCCCATCTATTTTAAGTTCTAATCATAATTCCCCCTGCAAAGTCACTTTGCCTGTGCGTTATTATCACATTCACCAGTTTTAGGATTAGGCTGTGGATGCCTTTCAAGGGCTATTATTCTGCTCAGCACACCTTTCATTTGAGTGTATATTGCTGAAATAGTAGAATATTGAGTTGCTTGACGTCGTGCTTTCTCATGAACAACAAAATATACAATAATTTTGTCATATATGTTCACCAGTCAGAAGCTGAAGGTTAAGAAAGGCTAGAACTTTCCAAATGATTGCAGTGCAACTCTGAGCAGGATTGGAAGAGGAGCCCGATGATTTTTCTTTCTCTGGAGGAGTCCAAGAGGAGCTGTTTTTGAAGAAGGATAGAAAACCATTCACAACATAAATGATGATTAGCAGAAATGGAAATCATCACTTCGTGAACCCCTACCCAGATCACATGTCATCTCCTTCTGGGAAAATGCCCAGGACTTCTCTAGATAGACTTAAGAGCTGTTGCCATGGTGCTTTGTTCCTAAGTCTTACGGCAGATCCTCCATGGGTCTGACAACTTGTGTCTGTAGATGATTCCTTCAACACATCATTGTTTCCCTCTCTGTCTTCCGGGCTCCTGGCACAGTGGTCTGGTGCACACTCATCAGTGTCCAGATAAAGCTCTGTGACAGCAAAGGCTTAGGACAGAACTCTCACCCCTGCCTATCACTTGGATGGGAGACTAGGGTTACGGAGAACCAGCAACTGACAACTGGCTGCCTAGATGCTTGGGATATGTGGAGAAGGGATGGAACCAATCTCACTGTACCAAGCTATGCCAAAACCACGTTCATTTATTCAACAGGAGCATGTTTCCCCTTCCTGTGGGGCAGCCCTTGAGTCAGACAGTGGCGACAGACATGTGAACAGGTCCAGTCCTGGCCCTGAGCAAGGGGGAAGTTCAGCGGGCACCAGATGTGTCTCAGTCTAGGAAACAGTGAATAAAAGATTCGTACTCAATTGTTTCTCTTCTCTTTTTTACTTTTTGTTGAATAAAACACACATACAGAAAATTGCACAAATCATAAGTGTAGAGCTTGATGAGTTTTCACAAACCGAGAAACCCATCTAAGCAGTGACATGATCAGGAAACAGAACATTACCCACACAGTGGTGTGTTTGTTTTTTCCCATTCCCGCAGTGATTATTTCACACTGCCCAGACGGGGCTGGACCTCGGAGCAAGGGATGGGTCCAGAGCCCTCCCTGCAAGCGAGCAAACGAGACGCTGTGCCCTTCCTGTCTTGGCCGCTGTCTCAGTGTTGTATCCGCAGGCCCATTTCAGCAGGACGTTCTGTTGGTGAGGGAACTTCCAGCTTGCCTCACTCAGGAGTCATGGCTCTCCCAAAACATGGCAGAGAAGAGGCTCACCAAGGTTTACTTCACACGTTCTACGTGCGGAAATGCGTTAGCACAAGGCCCAGCTCTTCAGGAACAATTTACTTAAAGAACACAGTATATATCAAATGACTAATATCATGGAGTCATCTATCAAAGATACCAAATGAAAGATACATTGGTGCTTTGGGGGATTTTAGGGGCTTCCACCAAGGTGTTTCAGGAGCTATTTGAGGGGCTGGTGGGTAGTGGTTAGGGGAGTTGGAGGGAGGCAGGATTCAGGTGCCCCAGATATAAACAGAGTAGTTCTCCTTTTATCTATTTAGTATTTTGGGATTCCAAGTAAAATATTATTTGGAAAACAGAGTTTGTTGGTGCGAAAGTCCCTCACAGCACTGCTGAGATAGGGGGTCCTCTGGGGGTTCAGGGAAAGGCATGCTCACAGTGCTCGGGCTGGGGCAGGTCTGGAACTGCAACGCAGAGGTGAGCACATCTGGGAAGGAGGCCCGGGGCAAGGTGCATTCTTAAAGCAGGGTATTGTTGAAGAGGGACTTGGGGAGGCCTTTCAGGGCCACCCAATATATGCGGACTCCTAAATTCCTAAAGCCCATCAGGGCCAGGCCGGGAATATTCAAAAGTGAGATGTGGGGGGTGAGGGCTGTTGCAGTTAAGGGCACTTGTCTTGGAGAGAGAGGCAGCTGACATGTCACTGTGCTGACTGGGGTTCTGTGGGAGTTTTGGCTCAGTGGGGCTACACCTGCAGATTTTTTCAAAAAAGGCTGGAAACTGAGAATGTTATGGGTATATGTTATGGGTATATACCTTGATTTTTAAAACGTCGGTTCATTTTTGTTAAGAATAGTGCCCAGGGCAAGCTGCACACGTGACTGCCTGAGTGAGTTCTGAAGGCACTTGGTGCTCTGGAGAAGGCTTGACGCAGGGGAGGCATTCAGCCGGGCATCACGGCTGACCAGAAGCCAAGATGGCACCCTGGTTTGGTAAACGTTTTCCTTGTCGACTTTGAGGTGTACGCTAACGTTCTGATTGGTACGACGTAGCATAAACGACTGTGGAAAAGCACACAATGACCCCCTTTCTGAACAAATTATTTGAATCTGCTAAGGAAAAAACAAGCTCCTTCCCTTTCCTGAGTATTCTATTTTGGCATTTGTAACTAGAGCTGAGGATAAGTGGCGTTTTCCTCTGTGACCCGGTGTTGTTTTGTTTGCTGGTTCTCCACATCTCCATAACTTCCCAAAGGATTGTGCGATTTTTTCCCCCCACAAACATTGACTACTGCTGGTGATTTAGGAAACATGACCTAGAATTTCTGACCACTCCCATACCACAGTACCTGTCTGGCCCAGAATGACTGTGACATCAGCAGGTCTGCAGTTCAAAAGCCTGGATAGAACTTTTTCAAAGTACTAAGTACCTCTGCTCCTTCCAGCGCGTTATCTGATACAGTCCAACTGAAATTCAAATGGCTTCTGGGACTGTGCTGGAGATCCAAGTGCTAATTACTCATCTCTAGAATCTGCTTTTCTTTCTTTCTTTCTTTTATTTTTATTTTTATTTTTTTGAATCTACTTTTCTGATCACACCCCTCCTGAAGCTTGTAATCACATAGACACAACTGTGGTCTGATGACATTTGCATTTTCATCTGAGGCAGACTTCAATTTTCTCAAACATGGTCCCTTCCATTGTACTTGTAAGTGCACTCCAGTGTGGTTCCGGATTAAAAACAAAACAACCCCCAGTCTTCCCAAAACACACACACACACACACACACACAAAACACCATCACCACCGAGAACCATCCCTCCACCTACTCCTCCAGGACCCAACACACTTTTAAAATGTAAGTGTATAATTTGCAGTTGAGGTGCTCTCAGACACACAATATAACTAATTTATGGTCCCTTGCTTTGATTACCTGTGGTCATTACCTCTGATCGGAAAGCAGCCTTCCATTAGAGGCATAGTTTTCATCTGTGCCATTCCAGTCCTGCTCCCCACCTCTTCCCTCATGGCTGCCCGGCTTGGTTGTCTCACTTCAGACTAACACATGTGGTCATATGCAGCCACCAGCAGACTGTTCTGTTCCAATATGGCCGTCCTTCTACAAACCCCCATCTATGTGGGCCTACTCATGTGCTCACCTGAGAAACCTCAGAACTGTGGGATAGATCTTCAGGTAATAGCTCATGATAACAGGAGAACTTGAAGGCTTGGAGAGTAAAATGTGAATTCATATTCAGTTTTAATAAACTGAGGTAATTAGTCAGTTGAAACGCAATAGAAAGTGACAGCCTGTGACATATAGAAGACGGCCGGCTGACAAAGACAGAGCTGTTCTTCATTGCGCTAATATCCGTTTCTTCATCAACACTGAATTCTTCAATCTTTTGGCATTTCAATTACATTGTAAAATGAATTTATAAAATTTGCACATCTATGCTTTTCTCTTTTCTTGTCCTCCTGAAAACTTGAAAAGAAACTTTTCATGCCTGTCTCTTGTTTCCCTAACCTGCACACATGCTAGGGTTTAACTAGATTTCCAAGACTTCTGTGTGTTTTGAATATCAATTGCACATTTCAGATTCTAAGAAAATGTGTATATTTGAAATGGATGGACAGAACACACAAAGGGGGAGGATTATAATAGTTAAGCTCCCTGAGGGCAGAGATCTTATCTGTCTTGCTCATGGATTCATCCCTACCTGAAATAATGCCTGAAATATTGTAAGGCTCAATACAATTTGTTGAATAAATAAATTAATGGGTGAAAGACCGTTTAGGGTACCAAAGTTGATTAAATGGTTGGGACACCAATAGATGTGTCCATCTCCCAACCCCCGAAATCTGTGAATATGATCCTATTTGGGGAAAAAGCAACTTTGCAGATGTTCATTACCTTGACCTTAAGATGAGGTCATCCTAGATTATCTAAGTGGCCTCAAATCAAATGACAAGTGTCTTTATAAGGTACATGCAGGGGAGATTTGACCGAAGAAGAGGAGAGAAAGTGACCACAGAGGAAGAGATTGGAGTAATGCAGACACAAGCCAAGGAACACTTGTAGCCACCCCGAAGCCATGAGTGGCGAGGAACGAATTCTCCTCTGGAGACTCTGGAAGGAACTTGGCACCACCCATAGCACTCATTTCAGACTTCTGCTCTCCAGAACTCTGAGAGAATAAGTTCCTGTTGTTTGAAGCCACCAAGCTTGTAGGGCTTTAGTCATGGTGGTCACAGAAAACTAACAGAGGGAGCAAAAGGTGAGATGTGGCTGCCTAAGCATATATCCCGGGCAGACCCGATGGTCCTATGTTTGATAAGGTGCGACCCAGTCAGCAGACACCACCTTTCCGTTGCTGCCTTCTCCGTGTCTACAGAGGGCAATGCTTGTATGACTGAGGTATCTTCAACACAGAACTGTGAACTCTTGAGAGACATGCCTGACCCTGTCCATGACTGTGGGGACCCGCTGTCCTGTGGAGCCATCCCCGGTCCTTCATGAACGACACCCAGCTTGGGTTTTGAAACACTGAGAAATGGAGGATCAGAGCAACTGCACTTGGTAAGTTGGAAAGAATCTCCATGCTTGCTCTCATCCCCAGATAAAGAGAATGAAAAGCAGGGAGACACGTGCATGTTCACTGCAGATTAGGGCAAGGGTAGTGGGGCGGTGGCCAGGGGATGCTCCAGGCTCGTCGCCCTTGGAGGGCTGCTTCAGCCAGAAGTGGGACCGAGGCACGTCTGATGGACGCTCTCGTCACAACGTGCTTTGAGCTCCACACTTTCAGGCCAGTGTTTCGCGCTTGTTAATAACGACTGCATTTGGGCAACAAGAGGGAAGGCAAACTGACAAGCGCGCGCTGATTTTTTACCCGATGTAGCCAAGTGGTGAGCGAGTTGGCTCCTAACCAGTTTTGCCGAAACTATGGCATGCTTCGAGGTCCAGTGGGATTCAGCTTTGATCTTGAGAGTGGCTGTGAGGGGTTTGTTTTTCACAGGGGCTTTAGCCTACAGTTAAGTGCAAACACCTGCTGAAGTACTGGTAATTAGTAGGTAATTAGTAGTTAATGTTCTTAGAATTTAAAAAGAAAGCTTACATAAGTAATTACTTACTATTTCTTATAATGTGCTGCTTTTCCTGAGATTTCATATCCCCAGAACATTTGCCAAGTTCCTAGGTTCCTCAACATACTAAATTGTTTATTAATTACACACGTATATTGCCTTCAGAAAAAAAAAAGGAAATACATTAAATGTTGGAAATAGGAATGAGTTATCTTTTAAATTACAGCAGAGAACACGTTTAAAATTACAAAATATGGGGCTGGCAGCAGCTCTGGAAAGTGGCCTTGATTTAAAAAAAAAAATTGGATGTGACTGGGAAGGGAAGAGATGGAGAGAAAAAGAATGTTCGAGACCATTTAATAAAACACTAAGTATTAAATACATTTCACAGAAGGGTCCTTTTCATGTCAGCTGACAGACATCTATGCCTTGGCTTGTCAGAAAGACCGCCAGGGCTCCCATTCTTAAGGGTGAGCACTGCCAAGCAAAGCTAAGTGGTTCTAACAATCTCAGGCTCTGGAGGTGACCGAAACGGATGGACACTGGAACACATTAATTAGTGTGCCGTAACTATATTTCCAGAGGATTATTGCTTTAGAATTTTAAAAGCAAACTTCCAACCCCCAACCCTGGAGACTCTCCAGTGCCAACTGGAAATGGGCATTCATTCCTTTAGTTTGTTTAGAGGGTAGCACTTTGAGAGAGTTATATCTAAAATCTCTTCCTCACCTCGAATCACCTCAGAACCTTCTGCAAAGCAATCCTACAACTTCAGTTTTTCTCATCTTTAAAGTGGGACTGGAGGGTATGTCCCTTCTCTCCTTGCATCCATGCCTACCACTACCCACAAGTGTACCTCGTAGGAATGTCAATATGTGTCACCTTCTGATACCATAGTGGGGGAGGAAAATCATACAGCTATTCACCACAGCCAATATTATCCTTAAATAAATATTCTTAAATAATATTAATACCTTAAATAAATATTCTTAAATATAATATCTTAAATATTCTTAAATAAGTATACTTTTTAAAGACAAGATTTTATTTATTTATTTGACAGACAGAGATCACAAGGAGGCAGAGAGGTAGGCAGAGAGAGGAGGAAGCAGGCTCCCTGCCGAGCAGAGAGCCCGATGGGGGCTCGATCCCAGGACCCTGGGACCATGACCTCAGCTGAAGGCAGAGACTTCAACCCACTGAGCCACCCAGGTGCACCTTAAATAAATATTGTTAAATAATACATATTTAAGAATAATATCTAATGATACATATACACGCTTTGGTAATTTTTTATTGCAGTGTGGCTTCATTACTTTTCACCTAATCACTGGTGGTCTCGACAGAATTCCAGGTTAAGGAATCTTGTGAGAAATGATTAAAGCAGGATATTTGAATAGAATAGAAGCAACTGAAAATTTGAAATCAAGATTCTGGGATCCAGAGAGGTCAGAATAGACGCCCCCTCACCGCATGATACTCAAACAGGCTCTTTCCTATTAAGGGGCTGCTTGGGATAATTGTTCAAAGGATCAGAGGGAAAGAAGGACAAACTAGGAGAAACTCGGAGAAAAACAGACCCGCGCTGGCAGACATTTTAAAAACCGTTTGTTCTTCTCTGATCGTTTGGGAGGCTAATCTCAGATAAAAGAAAACCTCCCCCTTTAAAATTTTATCAGAGGAGAAACATTTTAACTTCCCTGTTTTTTGAAGATACTGTTTTTAAAAATAGGTGACTGATATATTTAATATGCTACCTATTTGTATTCATTTTACCTTGGGCATCTGTGAGGGATGAGGATAACCCTCTGAGTTCTTCAGGACCATTTTTAGTTCCTTCACTACTCCTGCAGGCAAAGGTATATTCCTTCCTTAGCCTTTTCTCATACATCTTATTTTCCATTTTTTCCTCACGATATGTGTGTGTGCACATATGAGTGTGTATATATGTAGGTGGTCCTATTACTTTTATCACCATTCTCTGTTTCCTACCACTTATCACAATTTGTATTATTCATTTATTCTTTGTCTGTTGTCTGTCTCACTCGTACTAGACAGTAAGCTATACCAGGACAGAGACTTTGATTATCTTAAGGAGTAATATTTACCCAGTGCCTAGCTCAGAATCTGGCACATACTGGGGATCCAATAAATATCAGTTAAATGAAGACCAGAATGAATGAAATAGGATTTAGAAATGTGACTCAGCACTGACTGTAACAAGTATACTGCAGGGATCCTGTATTCAATGTATGCCTTTAAGCTGATAATGAAAACTCAGGATAAGGCTGTCAGTCACTGTGGCTCTCAAATTTTTCTACCATGTCTGAATTTTATGAATCCCTCCCAGGTCCTCCAGGTAGCCAATGGCTTTTACCAATACTGCACTTGCCCAAATGAATTCCATTTTATCACGTCCCACCATTTTTCAGTGTACCCAGGATGCTTACTAATTTCTCAGATGCTGACTGCTACCTCTACGTGCTACCACTTACACATTGACTAAATATTTACTACAACGTGAGTGATCTATCTGGAGTCTTCCAGCTTCCAAAAATACCTATTTGTGTGTTGATGAGTTTGAAAAATGGATCGGAATTAAAAGTCATTACACATACATTTGTAAATAAGTAAATATGTACATGTATATCTATCTCTGGCTTATAACTCTGTTGTTAAGTGGAGATCTCCCAGGCACAATAAATACAATGGCCTTTACTCTATACAGGGTTCAGACACACTGATAAGAAAAGCAGTAGATAAGTGAGCATCAGTTATTAATAAACAGTTTGTAAAAGAGAAAATAGTTTGGTTAGAAAATATAAAGGAAAAATGATTTCACTGGTGATCAAATCAGTGCATATGATCAAATCAGTGAAAATGACGGGGGTATTTTTGCTTATCCAATTAGCAAAGATACAAAGATTTTCTGATTTTTTTACCCCTAGAAGATTTCCTGGTTTATCTGTGCTCCAACTTCACTTACATTTTGTTTTTCAGTTTCTTTTGTTGCTCCTTTTTGATCAATAAATTTCCCCCTTTTCCTTTGGAATTAATTTTTGGGAGACTTACAAATCCTGTTTTTGGAATTTTCCTTTCCTGAATGTATCTGTCTTTAACATTTCTTCCTCCTTTAAATTTTTCTTTCTGACTCTCTGAACCTGTTTACATGTGATTTTTTTAAATGATGACTTTTTGGGTCTTCTTGGAGTCCACAGTGATACACCTCAACCTGGATATTTTGGGGGAAAGGCTGGCAAATGCCTGGCCTACAGGTTTAGCTTGAGGTTCTATGTGACCTGTTATTCATGCTGTTTTTAAGTAAGGCATGCATTTTATCCTTGTCCGTAGTCAGGTTTTGGAACGGACTGCTCCAGAATTGTAAATATTCTAGAGAGGGAGAGACAGGCAGCTGAATTTCAGTTCTTTAATGTGTCACATGACAAGAGATTTGGCGCATTCAGTTGAGCTGAAGATTCAGCGTAGCAAACGTGGCAGATGCCTGATGCTTGATCCCTCAACAAAAGAACGGAGCCGCGAACAAATGCACCGAGGAGCCCTATTTCACTGGCAGGCGAAGGGCAAACGTGCCCTCTCTGTCTCCAACTTCAGCTAAACAGCAGTGGCACAAATCCAGATTTCAGAGAAGTATCCTAAGCCTCCGGTTCTTTCAGATCAGAGCTGTGTGAGGATTTCCCAGCCCTGAGACTGCCTGAACTTACTACGCTCGACGCTCGGGAACAGAGCTGGGACCTGAGGACTTTCACGCAGTGACTCGCGCTGTTTACTCAAAGCCATCTTGAAACTTCACTGAAGCAGGGGCCAGATCTTTTCTATCCTGGGTGCCTTGGGGGGTGCTCACATACACTGATTGGGATCAGAACTGCACCGACGGGGACAATATAGATACAATCATGTCCAGATTTAGAGCAAAATGCTGCATCATGTTCCGGATCAAATTAATACACTAGGCTTCGCTTATGTCTTTTAACAGAGAACAATAGTTGCTCTTTTTGCTGCCTTGTTCCCAGTGAAATAGCCCATGTATAGAGTTTCCCTTTTCAGCCGCAGTTGTGTCTACAAATGCTATTCTCCCAACGACAGCTATTCTCAGAGCCACCAGGCGTGCGGCTGCCCGAACAAAGAGGTGCATTAAAAGAGTCTTGACAATTTCAGCTCCTAGAAACACAGGGGTCACACAAATCTGCCAAGTTGAAAGCAAACAAATCACTAGGGCAAGACATTTTATTTAGTTCTAAACAGCATCTAGCACATGGATAGCATTCAAAAGCATTAATACAGTCATAATGCAAATCAACATGGGCCCGCAGACCAGGAGCGGAAAGAAATTAGGCTAAACCCTAAAGAAATCAGAGTGTGAGTCAAAAGGAATTTCAATAAAATTATCAAAACATTATTCCCTAATATGGCAGGCAGTCATCCGTGGATCTCTTGTACACTGGGGTGAATTACAAAAGAAGTCAACACTTATAGGTAGAGACTTAAAATGTAATGAAGGAGACAGGACAAACACAAATAAATATGAACAAAAGGGACTGAAACTATTACACTACAGGCAAAAACAATGTCTGCTCTACAGAGCTGGAGAGGAGAATCCTGGCTCCTTATAGAAGTAGGAAGGTAGCTGGAGGGGTTGGGAGAAGATTACTGATTTGAAAGGAGTGAGGTAGGCTTCTTTTATGAAAGCACCCCTAAAAATATGCATGGGATGCCAGACATGGTTTAGAAGAAATTGAGTCCGAAAGAACCTATAGGTTCTGAACTGATTCAGGGATTCAGTAGGCTTTGCTAATAGGATCCTGCCTGTGTTTAGACTCCTTGTTCCTCCCTTCATTAATTGAACAAAAAAATATTGACAGCTTACTGTCTGTCAGAAATGATGCTGAGTGTTAGGGATCTGCAGAAAAATAAGTCGTAATTTCTTTTCTCATGAAACTCATAGTCTGACAGATGAGATGGACATGGCAAAGAAATCATCACAATATCATGCTTAATGAGTATTAGAGGTGTTAAAAGGTGTAAAAGGAGGGAGGACGGCCTCCGTGGGGGGACTAGGGCAGGCTGGGTCTTTAGGTCGGGCAGGGTGTGTCACAGATGAAGGGGAGGGAGGGTGGCGATGTAAAGATCCTGTTTGTTTTCCAGGAATGGTAGACACTTCCTGTGGCTGCCCAGAGTCTGGGGAGGCGGGGTGAGAACAAGATGGGTGGGACAGGGATGAACTATGAAAGACTTTGAAAGCTCTGTGGGAGATTAGCCCTGGTAGTGTGAGCAGTAGAGAACCCCTGGGGTTTTAAAGAAGGGGAGGGGTATGAGCAGATCTGTGCATTCCAGAGAATGCACTCAAGCAACTGTCATAACTCCATGGACCACGTGGGTGACTGCTGCCATGTTAGAGACAAATCTTAGAGAATTTTAATTGAGATTCCCCTTTACCCCATGGTCTGATTTCTTCAGAGCTCATTCTAATTTCTATCAGCTCCTGGACCACAGCCCCAGTTAATTTTCATTACAGCTTTCCGAGTGCTTTTGAGTGCTGTCCACGTGCTGGGTGCAGTTTAGAACTTGTTTTCATGGTTTGTTTGCTTTCTATTTGGCTGATTTGTGACCGCTGTGTTTCTAGAAGCTGCTTCTTGAAATGTCACCCGTGGTCAGAAGCCATGAGAAGAGAGGGGCTGGGAATCTTTTCCTCTCTCTCTTCAAAGGTCTAAGAGCTGAATCTGCTGTGAGTGTCTCCTGTCTTGTGTGTCCCAATTGTCCTTCTTTAGAACCTCAGTGGGGACAAGAGGGTGCTGCATTTGTAAAAAGCTAATTATCTTGGGTTGTTGTCCTGTGTTCTGTTGAAATAGTTGGGGCTTTGATATGGATAAGGGACACACAATGGTTGTTCCTGGCGTCTAGATGATGAAAATGATCATGAAATGCTAAAAACATTCCCAAAATGCTTACTACATGTCCGCTTCTACTCTTAGTCCTTTCCATATAACCAATCATTTAATCTTTCACTTTAACACTGGGAGATGGGCACTGTTATCATGATGAAACTGAGGTAGGTGTAGGGAGGTTTGAGTCCTGTTGTGTGTAAGGTTGGAGTCTGGATCAAAAGAATTCTTCTCTTAAGCAATTAGCTCTATTCTGAAAGTCACTTAATTCTGCTCTGTGTCAGAAATATGTATCGCCACTCTGATGTCCTTTACAAACTTGATCACAACCAGATCACACACTTCCCCAAAAAGTATATCCCAGTGTTGAACAGCTCAGTTTATTATGAGTTTCCCCCCCAAAAGGAGCAATAATCTGATTCCCAGAAACATCAGGAAATATATTGTGTTGACTTTGGATCTCTGGAGCCAATCTGAGTGAACATTTCTCAATATGGCAGTCCTTCCAGTACCTGAAAGATGCTATCATGTTATAAGCTCATGGGACTAGTTAGCCTGTTACCAAATCAGAGCTTCTCTTCTGGATGGCCACCTGTGTTTCTACACTCCTCCCCCTGCCCCCTCCCCCGCCGCCGCCGAGAATGTTCTTTCCAGAATGGAACATAATTTCCCAATTGTGGTGTGCTTAGAGGAGAGGACAGTGGAGACCATTATTCTTTTCATTCAGGGTGTTTTTCTTCTTTTCTTGGAGTCTAAGATGTAGTAGCAATGCCTGGGATTTGTTCAGTTGGGCCATGGTGGATCTCCTCTACCCGGAGTGGATACCACAGGATGAGATGCATATGAAGAACTCAGGGAGGAGGGTGGAATTTAAAGTGCATGAGAGATTTAAATCTCTCAGAGAATCAACTGGGGTCAGAACACTGAAGTGTTCTGAGAAGGGGAGTGATACACTATAAGTCTGGAACTCTTCAGACCCACTGCCCTCACCTCGTCAACATCCAATACTGGTGAATGGAGAGAAGGCTTATGAGCATTTTGTGGGCCTGTAAGAGGTTTTTTTGTTGATAGGTTGGCTGTATCCTATCTTCAAGAGAGTAATAAATAAATGATAATGAGGGTGGTTTGGAAAGGTGTGTTGGTGGTGGGCTGGGAGGTGGATGTTGCGTATTCTGTTCCGGAAGTTGCTGTGTGGTTTGGGGTAGGTCAATTTGCCTTCTCCGTCTCCCCCATCACATCCACTTGTTTGTGAAGTACTTTGTACTCCTTAAATAAAAGATGTTATAAATCACTTAAAAATTTATTTGCTGAACATTTTTAAACTTAAAAAGAAGGCTAGAACACTCAGGGTCCATGAACTCTTGAAGGCGAAGGAGTCCACCATTTTCAAAGAGAACCCCCATCAAAACCTTGCAAAGCAAGAAAAGCATATGGATGGTTATAGTAAATGAGGAAGAAGAGAAAATGATGATGGTGATGGTGATAAAATGCTTGCTGAAGCTGATCCCATGTGCCACACATTTGGAGGAATCTTCTAGAGAAGCTCATTCACTCCTCTCTACAATCTATGAGCAAAGTACATTTGTTTTTCCACTTCATACTACAAAAATGGAGGCTCAGAGAGGTAGGCATCTTGCCCAAAGTAATAGAATTAGAAGTGGCAGCACCAACATGCAAACCCAGAGCTCTAGGATTCTAAAGATTAAGCTATTAAACACTCTGCGAGTGTTTTCCAAACTTAACCTGATTCTAAGGAACACCTGTAACGCCTATTAAAAGTCCCGAGTCCCAGGTCTCTCCCCCAGAAATTCTAATTCTTAGGTCTGCGTGGGGCCTAGAAATATATTATTTTAAGAAATACCCTAGCTTATGTTTATAGTAAGACAAGTGGAGGTTGTGGGGTTGGCAAAGATTTTCTTAAAGGGTCCGATTGTAAGGATTTTTGGAGCTTGTGAGCCACATGGTCTCTGTACAATACAATGACTCCACCATTGTAATACAAAAGCAGGCACAGACAATATGCAAATTAATGTGTAGCTGTGTACCAATAAAACTTTATTTACAAAAATAATCAGCAAGTCGGATTTAGGCTGTGGGCTATAGTTTGCCACCCTCTGCTGTAGATCTTAATTTTCTCTGGAGGAATCATGTCGTGATTTCCTTAAGACTGTCTGAGTACGTTCCAGGGTTGGAATCTTGTATAAGGTCTATCCAGGACTAATTTGAATTTTAGGGTACACTTTTAGCCCATTTCCCTTTATTATTGCCTGAGAACTTGCAAAGGGACTCGAAGGACAAATTTTGGTCCATGGGACTTTATTTTCTGGTTAGCCAGGGTCTCACCACAAGTGTTCCCTCTATAGCTCACAAAGATGTACCTTTTCATCTTTGTACTTGCCATGGTACCCAGGACATAATTAGGCTTAGTACTTACTAAATTGAATATAGTATATATGCTCAATTGAACATGGTAAATACTTACTAAGCAGTAATTATGTGCTAGGCACCATGGCAAATTGGGTTTTCGGATGGAGAGTTGGAAATGCATGTCTTGCCAGACTCCTTTCCTGAGAGAGGAGGCAGGAGATGCAGATTCAAGATCACTGTGGGGTATAGCACTGGAAGTTAGAAGAGAAGAGAGAAGTGGAGAGAACTCTGGAGGGGGAGGCAGGCCAAGAGCAATCAGTGCTGAAATCCAAGATGGAAGAGCCAGAAAGAAGAGAGGAATTCTTACTGGGTAATGGAAACTAAGGGAGGAGAGATTTTTTTTTTAGAAGAACAGATTGTTTGAAAATGCCAACACTAGGGACGCCTGGGTGGCTCAGTTGGTTGGGCAGCTGCTTTTGGTTCAGGTCATGATCCCGGGGTCTTGGGATCTAGTCCTGCATCAGGTTCCTTGCTCAGCGGGGAGCCTGCTTCTCCCTCTGTCTGCTGCTCCCCCTGCTTGTGCATGTTCTCTCTCTCTCTCACACACAAATAAATAAAATCTTAAAAAAAAAAAAAAAAAACAACCAATAACAGAGTGCCAACTCTAAAGAAGTTTGCTGGGACTCACCACCAATACTTGCCATTGGAAGGGAAGGCATTCAATCACCTTTGAGAAATTTCTTTGGAAGGTATGAGTACAAGCCAAATTTCTATGAATAGAGTCACTCAGAGGAGGGAAGAAGTGAAAGAACTGAAAGCAGGTCAGTCTGAGATCCTAAAAGGGATGGAATTCTTGGTGATAATGAAGCCAGGGTGTGGTGATGGCTGTGGTGATTGAAGTGGAGAGGGAGTAGACTTGGTCGTAACTGAGGAGGATGGACAATGGAAGGGGAAACGAGAACAATTGTGATCTCATTGCCATGGTTCTTTGAGAAGGTAGGAAAGTATTCTAGATATCATCAGGAGAGAATGGGGAAGCTATAGTTATAGAAGACAAGCTAGATGTCGAAAGAGAAGCTTCTGTTAAATACCAAGTGCCACAGAGACCAGAAATAATAGCCTTATAGAAAATGGTATTGCTTGGATTTGGGATCCACTAGGAGTTTCTGGGCCTGGAAAGCTCATGGTGGATTTCTTTTGTTTGTCTCATTTTCTACCACCTGAGTATCTACCCAGGTAATCTATCCCCCTTCCAATGCCTTTTCTTAAAAAACTAAAAAGAGCAACAATGACAAAACCACTTCCATCTCTGGAAAACTCCAGTTACTTAATCAGGAAGTTGTTTTCTTCAAAGACATATTTTTTCCAAGGCAGATATAATTTTTCTTCCTTTTTTATGAATCCTACTGCTTGAAGGGAAACCTAAAAAACTGGAAAGATGTCAACCCGAGCAAACTTGTGTAGTTAAGCATCAGATCACATTTGGTCAAGGAATGGAGAATCTGAGGGAACCAATGAAATGCCAAATTGTAACAGCTGTAGAGGTAGGAGGTCATCCGAAAAACTTTATACTAATGAGTAACTGAACCATATATATCCTATCCTTCCTATCTATCTATCTATCTATCTATCTACTTATCTATTACTTATGTATGTAGTGGGGACTGTAGCCAGCAATCAGCAGCCACGGTGGTTGGTGGGGATGGATGGACCCACCATGAACAAGGGCTCAGGTAGAGAGAACTCGGTTCAAAGAGAAGGACTCCCGAGGAATGAAAGTGGCTCCCGTACCAGCTTGCAGGGGCATATATCAGTGCCGTATGCATTGATTTTTGGATAGAGCTCTAGACGTGCTTCTCCAGTGTCACACAGTCATCACTATGCAGGCTGACGTCTGGAGATGCAAGTATCTTGCCAGAGGTTGTCAAGGTTGTTTACATTCTGGACACCACCAACCACAGCCTAGCAGTGGATACCTTCATGCTCTAACACCTAGCTGCTTGGGATCTCTACTGAAAATTTTAGCTGTCCCAGTAATAAAGATGGAATCCCACCACTTTTGCTTAAATTAAAGTAGCAGAAGCTTAATTTTAGAAGTGTGTGTGTGTACATGTGTGCACGGGCATGTGTGTGAGGGGTGGTTTGGCCTGGGATCTTCACTTTCTTTACTCCTTGTACAACTTAATAAAACATATGTCATCACTATTTTGGATATAATCGGGTTTCATAAGCCAATGTGCAGTTACTAACTGACCTATCTTCTCCACCTCTTTGATTAGTCCTCTTACTAGGTTTATTTTCTAACCTTGAATTAATCTCTCCTTTAGCCCACTAACAACAATTTAGTACTTCTGGAGAGATAGAAGAGAAGCATAACATGTTGTTTCTGCTCTTGAATGTCTAACAACCCAATGCTTGATGTATGGATACTTGATGCACATAAAAAAGACATAAGCATACAAAAAGAAAATTAAACAAGTTAGAAATCAATGTACCTGCATGAAAGTAACTAACCGATCAATATGTATTTGTTTGCTTGTGTTCAGAGGGAATGAAGGAATGTGAGACATTGGACCTGCATAGACTTATGGGTAGAAGCCTCTAAAGAAGGGGCCTTGAGCAGAATTCTGGGACAAGGCAGGGACATGAGCCCCGGATAGGTAACAGAGATTTTAGATCTAGTAGCTATTTTAATTTTTCAAAGAGAGGGTTGTCATTTGTTTAAGATAATTTATTTGCATAGATAATCAGCTAAATACGTGCATACGAGTCTTGAGTAAACATACCGAATATGCTTTTATGATCTTTCAAATGATCTTTCAGACTCTGTCATTTCATTCCTTACAAATTCAAATTGTTTTCTCCATCCTCTAGCCTTCCGTAGCCTTCCATCTTTCCTTGCCTTGCACTTGCCGGTGAATACCCCATGCTTCCTCTTTCCCTAGTAGTTGCGAAGATTTTCTGTGGGGTTCTCCTGTAGTTCCCATGTTGCAGCTGTGGCTCTTCTACCCTTGTGACCAGGGTCCATTGTCTTCTCTTCTGAGATTTCACAGGGTGAAGGACCTGAGCGCCTCTCCCAGATGGGGTCTTTTGATGGTAAGAGTCTTGACTGACTTAGCTCCATGCTCCTCAGCGGCCAGCAAGGTGCCTGGTGCCTGGAAGGTGTTCCTTGTACACAGGTGGCCCCTTCTACTTGCCTTTCCTGATATACAGGGCAGGAAAAGATGAAGACCTTATGCTGTTATCCGGAGCAGACCATAGGTTCATCCTATTGACAGAAATAGATGGTAATGAGCCTTCTTTGACAGTTTGAAGATGAATATGTACACTGTACGTTGTAGAAAGTTTGCCCAACTCCATCTCAACACTGGCAGACTCCTAAGTTGTTATTATTATCCTGCAATTTTTTTAAAGCATTGCATAGAGCTTTAGCTGTTTGACTCCCATTGACTTTCCAGCGATTGTACATTCACATAATGGAAGCAGTTTGTCCACATGAATAAAACATCAATAAGGTGTCTGCATAAGTACCATTTAAGAAAAAAATAGGGAAAGTAAAGCATACTTATGTTTGTGTGTGTGTATATATATATATATGTATATATATATATGTAAAAAAAAACCCAGGGAGGCAAAAGGACCAATTTTCTGGTTAACAAAAGCTTCTCACCTAAGTGAAGGTCTCAAGTCACTCCCCTAGATCGGATTCAGGTGGGGACAATTGTTGCCCACATGCCTGGGGGAAAAGTAAAGCTACCCATACAAAAAGTGAGATCACCTAGATGATATTTTTTTTCCTACAATGAGTTTTTCACTTTTTGCTCTTTTTAATTGATTTTAAAGAAGGACATGGCTGCAGGAACCTTGGGACTACCTCTTTAAGCCCCCTGAACAGGAGTTAAACACTGGCAGCCCCGGCTGGCTTTCCTCTGTCCCTAACAACTCTCGCTGAAATTAATGAGGCTCAAGCAGGGGCTGGAGCCGCCAGTTGTCCAAAGACAAATCATTGGTTTTAAGAAAAATCCCCTTTTTAATGATTCACAGTTGAATTTGGATTTAAACTCAGCCCAACAAGCAAACAAAACAAAGAGCTGTTGGAGAGGCTGGGCTCGAAGCTGCCAATATGCTGCAAGTCTTGGGACAGCCACAGGGTTCAAAGGCTTTCCACTCTGTCACACCAGAGGCTGCAGAACCCAAAAAGCAACACTGGCAACAAGTTACTTTGTCAATTACTATGTGGGTGTGGTAATGCTCAATTTCACTGCTCTTACCTTAGAAGGTCTGGGTTTCCTTTCTACCTCAAGGTGTTTTTTACAGAGTACGTGCTAGACACAGTGCATATTGCAAGCTGCAGAGTGAGTGACACACACATGTAAAACACAACTTCTGCCCTCAGGGGCTTGCTATCTACATAGGAAAATAAGGCATACAACCTAAGAAGAAACACAAATTGGAATCCAGATTCTCAGATGGAAAGCCAGATTCTCAGAGCTGGCTGTGTCACAATCACCTGGGTAAGCTTAATAAACAGACACACATAGGCGTGCACGCGAGTGCACACACACACACACACATACAAGCACCAGCAACAACACAAAGAACAACAAGCGCAGAACATTGCTTCTGCCTCAGACCTCCTACTGAATCAATCTCTGGAGGTGGGGTTTGAAAAAATCTGTAGGTTTGAAATATCTAGTTGATTCCTATTCCTAGCCGGGTGTAAGGACCACTAACCCAGGTGGCAAATGGTTTGGAGTAAGAGATACGGGTAGTTCGTGCCTAGGGAGAAGTCATTGGACTTATACTGGTGAAGGAACACTTCCCAAGGAAGATAGGAGAAGACTCATTTGTGCACCTGCTCAGCCCTGTAAACTGCCGTGTGCACTGGCTTGTCATGGCACTGGACCAAAGTGGGGCTCCCCCAACACGGTGAGATTTGCACTTGCATGTCCTCTCATCTAATGGGACGCCTGAATCCACCTTGGTGGGTTAGATTTAGGTGAAGGTGGTATGGGAAGACACGTAGGTAAGGCGGCAATGAAAAAATAGAGCTCTAAACCTTGGACAGAATTATATGCATAGGGTGCCTGACTTTTCCCACGGGATGATGTGGGTTGGATGCAAGCTGCCATCCCCCAGGACTCCCTAATTCCATTTAGTAGTAACCCATGTCCTGGGGTAGAGGGCTCTTTGCACAGGAGAGCATAGCAGATTTTCCCAAAGATAGGTCTGCCACTAACCCTTGTGCAGCCCTGGCAAGAGAACAAATGGAGGCCCATGAGCCATATACGTAAATACTGAACACACCGTTTAATGAAATATTCTTTATCTACTCACTTTGACAAGAATTCCTTCCTAATGATTTGATAGATCAGGTTCAAATTTAGGAATCTTGGCCTTTAGGAGTTTCTGCATTAAGCCTGCTGCACTTCCCCTTCTTTTCCCTCCCCTGGCTCTGTCCTGCACTGCGAGGGGCTATGTGTGGACCCCTCAGATCACACGTCCAAGCTCTATTCACAGCTCCTGCGAACAATGGCTTCTTGTCTATCCCAGAGCCACGGGTGGCTATACCGGCAACAAAGGCCTACTATGCTTCACAGCTTTGGAGAGTATAAAGCTTCATATGAGTTGACTGCATAATTATTTTTGGAAGGCACCTTCTTAAAGCCTCTGTGTTTTCATCTGCCAAGTAGGAGATGAGAGTACAGTTTCAACGCTTTGTCACTCATAATAATTTTCACTAGCAGACTTACCAACTTTTATTGAATTATCCTATATGCCAGGTTCCTTGTCACTAATCCTCACAACTCTGCTAGGCATAGCTTATAATTTTCGTTGGAGCAAAAGGGAAACTGAGGCCCAGATTAAGGTACTTGCAAAGAGCATATAGGTATTGAGGGATGGTATTGAAATGACATTTAGGGCCTATCTGGTCTCAAAGTCCAAGGTATTTCCACTGCACTGTGCGCTCTCCCTTAGTTAAAAAAAACCTGCCATAGTCTGAATATGAGGTAAAATGATTTTCCCTTACAAAAGAGATAATTGCCTTCTGTTCAGATCTTTACAAAGTCTTTTGTGTGGTGCTCCTTCAGTTATTTTATTTTGAAAAAGATGCTATTTGAGGAAGACATATAAATCTGAAATAAGTTAAATCAGTACTATTTGGGGCTACTCATAGAGGTGTCCTAGTCAAATTGTTTTAAAAAGTAATAGAAAGCAAATTTTGGCAGTCTGGTGGGCTAGGCACTGGGAGGATTATGTCCAGAACAACTAAATCGCAATAGGACACACTTGTTGATAAATGGCTGGTAAGCGATGGCAGAGATACTTAACAGACTTCCTATCCTCTCTGAATGATGTAGAATGAGCTAAGATAGGAGCTTGGAGTGATAGGCAGTGGGGGTTGGGATCGTTCTGGGCCTATGGCCAGGAAGTTCACGGAGTCTGGGACTTTGACAGCACTATTTGGGAGGGCTAAAGTGGTCCTTTGTCCCTGGTACCCTTTAGATAACAGAAAAAGCAGAACTAAATCCTTTTTGGAGAAAATTTTAGGCTCATAGGATTTAGGCTCCTAGGATTCCTACACATTGCAGTCAAGCACTAAGTTCATAATAAAAAACTACTGAACAACCAGGGGACATCCATCATGAGTGATCATCATCAGATACAGTAAACAAGAGATTCAGGCCCCCAAGCATAGGAAATATTAAAATTGTTAAAGGCCATAGAAAAGCTAGGTATGGAGTGTTTAAAGAAAGAAAACACTCGGGGCACCTGGGTGGCTCAGTGGGTTAAAGCCTCTGCCTTCAGCTCGGGTCATGATCTCAGGGTCCTGGGATCGAGCCCCACATCGGGCTCTCTGCTCCGTGGGGAGCCTGCTTCCTCCTCTCTCTCTGTCTCTGCCTGTCTCTCTGCCTACTTGTGATCTCTGTCTGTCAAGTAAATGGATGAAATCTTAAAAAAAAAAAAAAAAAAGGAAAGAAAACACTCAATATGGATTAAGTATCAGATTAGACCCAACTAAAAAGAGAGTTGGAAAAATGTGTAGGCCAGTGCTGTCCAGTAGAACTTCCTGCACTGATGAAAAAAGACAAGTTCTAGACCTGTGCTGTCCACTAAAGCAGCTACTGAGTATTTTAAATATGCCTAGTGAGACTGAGGAACTACATTTTAATGTTACTTATCTTTGAGTAGCGTAAATTTAAATAATCATGGTGTAGTGGCTATAGGGTTACGATGTGTGGATCTAGGCCATAAAAGAACTTTCAGTAAGTTCAAAGGAATCCATATCATGCAGGTCATATTCTTTGACCAAAATGCAATTACAACTTGACTGCAGATGGGCATGAGGGATATTTTCTGGGGTGTTGTAAATGTGCCAAAAGTGGATTGTAGTGATGTTTAACAGCCTTACAAATTTATTTTTTTAAAAAAATCATTGAATTCTACCCTTACCACGAGTGAATTTTATGGTATGTAAAATACACCCTAATAAAATTATTAAAATGCAGTTATAAGTCAACAACATCAATAATAAAAATCCTCATGACTTACAAATTAAAAGTCATTCTACCAAATAATCCATAGGTCAAGTAAGCCATCATGGAAGTAAAAAAAATACTTAGACTTGTACAATAATGGAAACACACTGTATCAAAATTTGGAGAGTGCAATGAAAATCGTACTTTGTGAGAAACTTAACATCTTAAATGCTATCCCAGAAAACAAGAAAGACTGACAATTAGTTACATTATGTTTAAGTAGCTAGAGATGTAAGGGAACAAACCCAGTGAAAATAGAAAGATGAGCAAGAATAAACATATGAGCAAAACCAATAAATGGAAAACAAAATACAATATATAGGATCAACATGTTGGTTCTTTGAAAGAATAAGAAAATTGGAATATCCTGGCAAGACTGATTCAAAAAAATGATAGTGGTAATGAAAAGAGTTCTGTAACTTCCAATAAGGCAGGAATTACAAAGTGTACTAAGAGCAATTATGCCAATAAAATTGAAAATTAAGACAAAATGGACAAATTCTAGGAAAATAATAATTAACTAAGTAGAAAAACAGAGTAGTTCCATAATTATGAAATAAATGAACCATTACTTAAAAATTTTTACAAAAGCTGAAAAACCAGATGGCTTTGCAGAGGAAACTATTCCATTAGTTAATGGAAAAGACTTTTCTAATCTTATGTAAAATCTTGAAGGGCACAAAAAAAGTGAATGGTCGCTAACCTAATCTATGAGATGAGTACAGTCTTGAAAACAAACATGCCGAATACAGTCCTAGAAAGAAAAATTATAGGCATCCTCATTCATGAACATGAGTGTGAAGATTTGAATAAAATATTAGAAAACCCAATGAAATAATGTTTAGAAAGATAATACACCATGACTAAGTTGGATTTATTCCGGAATTGAAAGAGTGGCTTAGCATAAGAAAACTCGTAAGTGGAATTTATTACTTAGCTTATTAAAAAGAAAAAAAAAATCATATGATCATCTCAAAAGATGATAAAAGTCAACAATCACTTATGATTAAAACCAAACAAAAATATACTTAAGACATCCAGGACAATAGGGAATTTTCTTAATCTGATAAAGGAGCATATCAAAGTATCATTCTTTTTTTTTAAGATTTTATTTATTTATTTGAGAGACAGAGATCACAAGTAGGCAGAGAGGCAGGCAGAGAGAGAGGAGAAAGCAGGCTCCCCACAGAGTGGAGAGCCTGATGTGGGGCTCGATCCCAGGACCCTGGGATCATGACCTGAGCCGAAGGCAGAGGCTTTAACCCACTGAGCCACCCAGGTGCCCCCAAAGTATCATTCTTAATAAAAAGGAATGTTAGAGGTATTTTCTTATAGTAGAAAATAAAGCAAGGACGTCACCTACATCTGTTCAACTTTGGAGGTCCCAGCTAGTGCAGTAGAATGCGTAAAGACATAAGGATTAGACAAGCCACCTCCACAATAATAAATATATATAATATATATATATATATATATAAAGTATTATATATAATAACATACAATAATATATAATATAATATACAATAATATATAATATATAATTTCTTTATTTATATAATATATAAACTATAATGAAGCTTTGACAAGAAGGCTGACTATATTTACTATTACTGCTATAACAAATTTATACAAACTTGACAGCTTACATTTTAGTAGTATTATTACTTTTTGTTCTGTAGGTTAGAAGTCCAACACAGGTCTGGGCTAAAATTAAGGATTTTCAGGGCTCTGTTTCTTTCTAGAGGCTCTGGAGGAGAATCTGTTTCCAGCTTCTAGAGGCCATCTTTATTCCTTGGCTATTTGTCCCCTTCTTCCATCTTCTTTTTTTTTAATTATTTTTTTTATTTTTTATTTTTTATTTATTTTTTTATTCATTTATTTAACAGAGAGAGAGATCACAAGTAGGCAGAGAAGCAGGCAGAGAGAGAGAGGGGGAAGCAGGCTTTCTGCTGAGCAGAGAGCCTGATGCGGGGCTCGATCCCAGGACCCTGGGACCATGACCTGAGCCGAAGGCAGAGGCTTTAACCCACTGAGCCACCCAGGTGCCCCCCCTTCTTCCATCTTCAAAACCTTCAGTAATTAGCGTTTTCCGATGACAGTTGGGAAAGTTTTCACTTTTAAGGAATCATGTGTTTGGGTTTTATTCAACATCTAATCCATGGTAATTTCTCCATCGCAAGGTCCTTAACTTCAGTCACATCTGTAATGTCCCTTTTGCCATGTAAGGTAACATTCACAGGGTCCAGGGACTAGAATGTGGGTATCTTTGGGTGGGTCATTATTCTGCTTATCACACTGGTAAAACAAGAGTGAAGTTAACAAAAATCAAATGCGTTTCTGCGTAAATAGGTTAGAAAACATAGTTGTGTTTTTTTTTAATTTTTTATTTTTTTATAAACATATAATGTATTTTTATCCCCAGGGGTACATTTCTGTGAATCGGCAGGTTTACACATTTCACAGCACTAACCATAGCACATACCCTCCCCAATGTCCATTACCCCACCGCCCTCTCCTGACCCCCCTCCCCCCGGCAACCCTAAGTTTGTTTTATGAGATTAAGAGTCACTTATGCTTAGTCTCCCTCCCGATCCCATCTTGTTTCTTTTATTCTTTTCCTACCCCCCAAACCCCTCATGTTGCATCTCCACTTCCTCATATTAGGGGGATATATGATAGTTGTCTTTCTCCGATTGACTTATTTCACTAAGCATGATACCCTCTAGTTCCATCCACGTCATTGCAAATGGCAAGATTTCATTTCTTTTGATGGCTGCATAGTATTCCATTGTGTATATATACCACATCTTCTTTATCCATTCATCTGTTGATGGACATCTAGGCTCTTTCCATAGTTTGGCTATTGTAGACATTGCTGCTATAAACATTTGGGTGCAC